>CAJHNH020000293.1:522455-525310 GCA_905116865.2 Candidula unifasciata
CTGCATTAATTTTTATTGATTACTCCTCTTTGTATAGTTTTTGTTTGTTCGTGGTTAGGATGATAAACTGTATCCTTGTAAGAATGATTTTTCGAGATGCTCAAAACGCTTGTTTAAAAGAAAAAAAAACACACAATGTATAAGAGCTTGACTTTAAACATTTTGTGTGCTGAGGTCACATGATGAAAGGATTAAACATATGATTACTGATTATAAAATTATTTAGCCTAACAAAATGAGTTAATAAAAAGTATAATTGTAGCAATGTGGTAGGACAGGTTGATTAGCTCACTAAATCTCTCCTATCTGCCCTAGATCATGTCCCTACTGTCAGCCTCCGTGGCAAATGCTCAAGTCAGCTCCAGAAGACTTCTGCCGTTTCTCCTGGCTACTGAAGTTGCCCGGCCGCTAGACTCTTTGCCCAGCTTTTCCAAATCCTGCAGCGTTGGTCTGGACTCGTCCGGCCCATCTGCTCACAATACTGTAAGTAGTGAACTGTTGTGTCAGGAAGTTACTGTATGTGTGTGCAGTAAAATCTCGTTAACACCACATCCAAGGGACTGACACATCAAGAGTTTATGTTGACAAAATGTATGATAACTAGAGACCAACAATAATACAACTATGCTAAGACAAAATGTTGTTCTTGTCAACCGAGCATTTGGAATTTGCCTTAACTCTTCAGTCCTAGGGGGTTTAGCATTAAAGATCCAAGGGGTAGTCTAGAGAGACATAAAGTCAGCAGTCGTTTGTTCATTGGGCTTCAGGGTAGGATCCTTTGAATGTATGATGTGTTTCTTGGCACTGACAGAGTGAAGTGAGTTTGTGTTAACAAGGTTTTACTGTATACAAATGAGTACAATTCACGTAAATGAGTTTGTCATGCCTTGAGCTGTGTTGTGTCCAGGGTCATCATCATTATCCCCTAACGCTGCATGTCATTGGGTCACCAGCTGCTGTTGACTGTCTGATCAGCTTCCTCCATCTTTGAGGGTCAGATGCAGTGTTCACTTCATGTTCACATGCTTTGCTGGCCCATGGCGTTAATTCCCCCCCCCAAAAAAAAAAAAATCCTAATCTCAGTGGGGATTCAAATACATGATGAGTACAGGGCCAGCCAGTGAGTTTTCAAGCTCCGTGCATGCGCACACACGGACACATACATTCACACAGACAGACTCGCACACACATATACACATTTGCATGAACATATGCACACACACAATATGTGCCTTATATTAAATGTTTTTCCCCCTGTGTGGGGAAAGCAAGAATAGATCCACGGCCTCCTCAACAAGCATGTTGTAGGATTAGACTAATTGGGGAGGGGGGGGGGGGATCTTTAAAGTCGGAATACATCTACCTGAGACACAAGGAATCTAGAGTCTGGCTACAAATAAGCCAGATCTGTCACATGGATGTGCATGCAACACTCAGGTTCTGAAACAACACTAAACACTTGATGACCACCCAGAGTTTACAGCTGGTAAACATGCAGAAGAAGATGAAGAAGATGAAGCAAATACAGAGGCAGAAGAAGAAGAAGAAGAAAAGAAGAGGAAGAAGAAAAAGAAGAAGAAGAAGAAGAAGAAGAAGAAGAAGATGAAGCAAATACAGAAGCAGAGGAAGAAGAAGAAGAAAAAAAAGAAGAAGAAGAAGAAGAAGAAGAAGAAGAAGAAGAAGAAGAAGAAGAAGAAGAAGAAGAAGAAAAAGGAAAAGAAGAAGAAGAAGAAGCAGAAGAAGAAGAAGAAAAAGAAGAAGAAGAGGAAGAAAACAGAAGAAGAAGAAGAAGAAGAAGAAGCAGATGAAGAAGAAGAATAAGAAATGTCTTTTTCACTTTATTTGAAATGCAGAAAAATCTTGTTTACCTGAACACACTTGAGATGACCACTTGGTTACGTGGACAAAGGGACGTGTGATTGATAATTTCTCTATGAGTCACAGTTTAGCAGAAATGTTTTTAACACAAACTCTTGATTTTTCAGCCCCTTGCAATATGTTTTAATGAGGCTGTATTTCTGAACTTGACAGGTGGAGAAATTGGACTCTGTTATCTCTGTCGATGGTAAGCCTCATCAGATGACATTTGAACTTCAACCTATGGAGAAGGACAGGTCCTGCCGCAACAGCATATCCTCAAACACAAGTTTCAAACTTCCGGCCTCGCAGCCGGGGCACCCCCACACCAGACACGACAGTGAGGAGTTAAAGGGGAGCAGTTTTCCTGGGGTCACCATGAGCACCAGTGGAGGCAGTTCTGGATGTGGGTTCCTGGAGCCTAAACGAATGGGCTTGAGCCGGAATGCCACCAGCTCGGAGCTTCTGGATGTGAAACCAAATGCTGCCCTCATTAGAAAGTCCAGTGCTCCTGCTTTGGCTGTCTCTGAAATCACAGGTTGGTGCCAGTTACACAAATCACAGGTTGGTGCCAGTTACACAAATCACAGGTTGGTGCCAGTTACACAAATCACAGGTTGGTGCCAGTTACACAAATCACAGGTTGGTGCCAGTTACAGAAATCACAGGTTGGTGCCAGTTACACAAATCACAGGTTGGTGCCAGTTACAGAAATCACAGGTTGGTGCTAGTTACAGAATCACAGGTTGGTGCCAGTTACACAAATCACAGGCAGCTGCTGTCAGAAACTACATGTAGAAACTTTACTAGGAAATCAGATGTTACTTTATAATCATAGGTGTTACTTTAAAAACATAAATGTTACTTTACAATCACAAGTGTTATTTGAAAATATATGATACTAGACTTCTGTTGGTCCTTGTCACAACCCTATTAAGTACAGTCAGTGTACCACACCGTAAGGTGTGCACCCAGGGTTGACACAGAGGTCAGGGCCG
>CAJHNH020000294.1:0-75000 GCA_905116865.2 Candidula unifasciata
GGGGGGCCGACGGCAAAAAAGGGGGTGACCAAATGACTGTGTATCCGTTTAGGAAATCACTTCAGGCGCTTCCATTACAGATTGGGAGGACCCGGTGACAAAAAACTATATCAGCCGCGCGGAGAAGAGGTTTTATTAAAATGGGTTCCCCCGGTTTGTGGAAAAAAAAGGGAACCTCCGATAAAAGACTTACTAGCTTTGGCTTAGAATGCCTAATGTTCTGGGAAAAGGATTGCCTGGAAGAATAAAAATATGGGACTGACAACGATGCAGGACCTAAATTCCACAAAAAAATATTGGCGAAGGAAACTTTGGAAGAAAAGCTGAGAAGTGAAATAAATTTTTTAAAAAATCAGAGGTCAAACATTGGCCCATAGGACTACCCCCCCCCAAACAACCGGGGGCCTATTGACAAATGCCCCTTTGTTCAAAAGTTATATGATTTAATAATTTCTTATGTTCAGAGAAGGGAAAAAAAATTTAAAAAGAAATGTCACGAGCCTAAAAATTTTTAAAACCCTACATGGGGTTTGAGAATTGTTCAAACTGGTTTTCCCCCCAGCCAGCAAAAGCAAACCTTGCTTTAGGTAATATTTTCCTTTTTAGGGAAAACCTTTCTATTCTTGTCATAAATTTTTATCTCCCGCCCATTTTGTAAGGGAGTAAAGGGGGGGATAACTTTTGTCCCACACCCGATGTAACTAAACACCACCATTATCATTCAGTCGAATCTTAGGTGCTCAGTTATCTAGCTGAAGCATCTCATTATCACCATACCATCACTATTGACTAAAAATATAAAGAACTTAAAATGATTGCTAGGTTAATAAATCAATTATATGGTCTTATCCTGCATCAGTTTTTATAATTCCAAGTGTGTCTGTTCTTACATGTTTAATTAAACTGTTAAGATAGAATAGCATTTGGTGGGGGCTCATTAAAAAATAATCATAATAATTTCTTTACCAAGAGAAGGTCGACGGATTGGGTCAACTGCCCTGTCTAGTGAATCATTCAAGATAATAATATATAGACATCTAAAACCCATTTCTTTCTCTTGTGGGTACCAAGTTCAGCTAAAGTTAATATAAATAACGAGCCAATATGGCTGTTTTCTTGGATATCCAGGACTTTGTCTGAGAGCAACATAGCCCGGATAATAGTTCAGTTAATCTGGTGGAGGGGATGTGTTGAGAGGAAAATCCCCACTCAACATATAAATCATTTAAACCCAAAATCCAGAGAACCCACGACCCGGGACGTCGCACTAAAAGTGTTGTACTTTCCAAGGGAGGGGGCCAGAACGTCACAGTCTGAGAGAGTGTACTACCAAGACAAGCGACAGTGTTGGAGATCAATAGCAGTCTGAGAGAGTGCACTACCAAAACAAGAGACAGTGTTAGAGATCAATAGCAGTCTGAGAGAGTGTACTACCAAGACAAGAGACAGTGTTAGAGATCAATAGCAGTCTGAGACAGTATACTACCAAGACAAGAGACAGTGTTGGAGATCAATAGCAGTCTGAGAGAGTATACTACCAAGACAAGAGACAGTGTTGGAGATCAATAGCAGTCTGAGAGAGTGTACTACCAAGACAAGAGATGGATCAATAGCTGTCTGAGAGAGTGTACTACCAAGACAAGAGACAGTGTTGGAGATCAATTGCAGCCAACCTTCAATGTGGAGATGGCAACTGATTGATTTGTTGATTGATTGACATTTGCAAGTAAAAAACTTAAAAGTAGAGTAACTAAGTAAGATTCTTTAAGTAGAAAAAAAAAAGAAATACACATAATAAAAATTATCACTATATGCTGTGCTGAATTCTTAGAATTTATTGAACAGCCAAAAAGAGCAACCTAGAAGTCTTGAAAGAGGCGAGTGCTGGAAAAAACACTTATCACAAACATCAGAAAGGCACAGTCACCATTTATTAGCACTGTTATGAGAAGATGGAAACTGGAATGTGTTCCAACCACTGGAAGGATCTGCGGAAAGAGAGACAGAGGAAGACAATGTGAGAAGATTCTTGATAGCTTTTTGGCATGGCATCGAAGTGTGTCAACACATGAACTGATACACACAGAATGCAGATTATAGAGAGGCACGATCGATCGTACACACCAGTCAACAAGGCACTTGATGATGACACTATGTTGAAATGTTTAGTCGTATGCTGGTTTATTTTCTTTTTTATTTTTTTTATTTTAATGTCACTCCACATTTACCATAAAGTCACTAAATAAAAGATTAAAGTACAATCAACCAACCTCAAGTACACATTTCCCTTTCACACTGACAGAAGTTCCAACCGGATGTGATGCCAGAAATTCAGCCAAATCTATGCCACACTCCCAGATTTTTAAGCCACCTGGTAAATGTATGCGAACACATTTGTTATTGCGCTTCTACTCTCAGCTAAATTTATATGTGTTACAATTAAAAACAATAAATTCAAAACAATATTTTTTTCCTCCAAGGTGAATTTTAAAAAGGAGGTCAATAACAATTGCAAATTTCAGTGTATTACAGTTAAAATGTTTTGTGTTTGTATGCTTCACTATATATTGATGACCTGAAGATCTCACTGAAAGACTTCTGTATTTATCCTAAAACCTGGGAAGTTGTTGCATGTGACCACTCATTCTGGCACTCCTCTCTTCATTAAGGAGCTGGGGTACATGAAGCTGCTAGAACTGCAGCTGCAATTCAGTAAAAAACAAGCCAGGAAAGACACTTAAGCAAATCACCAGAGAGATGCTGCCTCAATTCTCTGTCCACACTGCTCTAGAACTTTCAGTGCAAGAATTGGCCTTATCAGCCATCTGCGCATTCACAAAACCTAATCCAGTCACCAGTGGATGAAAGGACTGGTCATCATCACCAGTGATGAACGAACAACATATTATCATCATCATCAGGTGCCTTGCCGACTGACGTAGGCAATCATGCCTCTCCACAATCTGGGATCTCCTGCAGCATGTATCAGTTCGTGTGCCGACACACTTCCATGGCATGCAACAAGACTGTCAAGAATCTTCTCTCGTTGTCTTCCTCTATCCCTCCTTCCACAGATCTTTCCAGTGGTCACAACATGTTCTATTTTCCCTCTTCTCATAACATGGCTGAAAAATGATGACTATCTCCTGATGTCTGTGATAAGTAGTCTTCGGGCTCCCGCCTCTTCAAAATCTCTTGGTTGCTTGTTTTGGCTGTCCAAGGTATTTTAAGCATTCTTCTGTAAAACCACATCTCTGTGGCCTCAAGAAATTGTTTGGCCTGCCTACCGATTGTCCAGGATTCACAGGCATATGTTAAAACTGGATGTATGTAGCAAGCAAGAACAACATATACTGATGTAAATATTCTGTAGTACACACTTGAAAACATACACCCAATGAAATACACCACCAAGGAACTGGAACCAGAGCTTCAACTATAGAAAAGACTGGAGCTAAACATGTAAAATTTCTAATGATCTGGATGCATGTAACAAATGCCGCCAACTTCTACTGCGGAGACAGCACAGATTTAATTTAATAGCCTTTTGTCACACAAGCAAGAAACTTTGCCTACAGGTTTTAGCGTCCGTTTGATCAAGGACTAGTAATAAATCAGTTTTAAAAAAACTGCAAATACTTTCATCATGTCTGCCATACACAAACACTGCTAACTTATGGATGTGAGAGTTGGAAAGCATTGGTAGCTCTAGACAAACAAAAATTAGACAATTATGAGAACAGATGTCTTAGAATAATATTAAATCTCCAATGCACAGATTTCAGATCCATTTCACATATAAGACAAGAGACCGAGCAAGGAAATGTATCCAGATTTATAAGAAAGTGCCGCTAGAACTACAGCAGCCATGCACTCAGAATGGATAAGACCAGACTCGGCCATCAAGCGCTCAAATGGACACCGCAAGGGAAAATAAAACGGGGAAGATCAAGAGAGGCCCTGTGTAGAACCATAATTAGGGAAGGTTCAACCATGGGCCTAATGAAAGCTCAAGACCTAAAACAGGTGGCAACGAACCGCCTGACATGGACGGCTGTGACCTCTGCCCTATGCATCGCCTTAGGCTCAAGAGGAAAGACTAACACACAAACATACACACAAATGCACACATTTTAAGAGCATGCTGCACACTGAATTAAAAAAAAGGTAAGTTACAAGCCTCTATGATAAATGTTGATGAGAGAGAGAACAAAGGTGCTGGACTGGATTTGATCCATTTATTAAAACAACTGCCCAAGACAGTAAAGATGGAAGTGTTGAGTGTTCAGCTAAACACTGACACCACAGCACTGTGGACAGTTCCATATGCACTCTGTCCCCATGTCCTCATCTTCAGCAGCCAACAAAGAGTTCCAATTCAGATGGTGCCAGCAGCAGTATATGGAAGAATAAACTAAGAACCCTGAGTGATGTATAAAGGTACAATAAGACTATGATGATGATGATGAATTCTCTTCAGTAAAACAATCTGTACTGCAGTGGATTCCAGGTCACTGTGGCTTGGAAGGCAATGAAATAGCGGACAGATTGGCCAGAAGCGGCAGTGACATGGTACAACCAAATAGCGACTTAACCTACCAAGAGATGAAAACATTAATACAATCTAGTATCCAAGAAAGGTGGCTGGATACCCACACCAGATTTTCTCCCCAAGACTCACTTCATCGCCTCTCTAGAGAGGGACAGTGTATTATATTCAGACTAAGGACTCGGCACAAGAGATTTCGTCAACACATGTTCAAATTTTTCGGTGTAGGAAATACGGAGACGTGTTCCTGCAGCGTGGCACCCGAAAATGCTGAGCATGTGCTCCAACACTGTCAACTGTATGCTGACAACAGAGACACAATCTGGCCTGTTCTAACCACACTGAAGACAAAACTGTATGGTACACAAGATATATGGATTGCACGATAGCTTTCATAAAAGCTACCGGCCTCCTGATATAAGTTTTCTGACAGAAGGATCGAAGAAGAAGAAGAAGAAGAAAATGATGAATTTACTTGTATCTTCATTGTAATTTTTTTTCTTCTTCAAAACTCACCTTCATATACTCCAGCCACAAGATCACTGTGTGAGCTGACTGCACTACACAGCTGTCCAGAAGATTTTAAGACAGATGAAACATCATTATCATCCAACAATTTCTCCTCTACTGTGCTTGTGTCAACAACTTTGAGGTAAAGGTCTCCAAACAATAAGGTCTTCATTTCAAGCTGGTCACAAATACATAATAAAAAGTTAGGACATTCTCTTTCATAAATCCATAATTTGTGGATTCTGGGGTTTTAACTGCTTTTTTATATGTCATTTTAATGTGTTTTTCAATATGTGTATCTCTTTCTTCTTCTCCGCTTTCACTAACTGTAAACTCTGGCAGAAAGTTTGGTCTGTTCGTCTACTTCTGGACTTTGGTTCTGACTCAGGTGGATACACTCTGACTTTATAGAAAACACCACTCTTCTACTTCTTCTTCGTTCACCGGCTGTGAATTTCGGCGGAAGGTCACGGTTAATCGTCTGAACTTTTGGCTTTTACCTGGACCTGAGTTTTTCGTGTACAACCGTTTTACTGGCTTTTGCTGTTAACTGCCTCATGGGCAGATGTACTCCGACTTCGAGAAAGAAACACGATTAATTAGTCTAGTTTTACGACATGTTTGCTAGGTGGGCAGTGGCTCTATTGTTCTCCCCAAAATGGGTCCCCAGAATCCAATCAAAACATGCAATAGCCAAAGTTTTTATGAAACTTGTTTAAAAAAGGTAAAGGTAAAGGTAAGAAAATCGACTTCATTGCACCGGGTTTTATCCTATAAGTTTCAGTCTCTCTCTGCAGAATAGCCAGCTGCCTGCTGAAAGCATTGCACAAAGCATAAACCTCTGCAGCTCTAGTGACAACTCCCAGGGATCTCTGTCAAATAATTGCTTTCGTGAACTGAACCCTGCCGCCTTGAAATGACCCACGACCTTTACAGTGCGAGGCCATAACAGCTCCATCTCCCTCCTCGACAACCCGAGGTGTCTCCATACTGAACGTTCCTGTTATTGACTGGTAACTACTCGTCTTTCCTTTCCGCTAGGGTCTCAAGTGCAACAAGAGCCCGCAGACACTTTCCACTACATCATTCTCTCCAGGTAAAGGTTTTCTGTATCTTACATTTTACCTGTTGCCTCATTCCACAGGCGAGAGATCACCTGTCCCTTGTGCACTTGCAATACACCTCCCAGTGGGGCCAGTACAGCCAAGATATCTGCCTGCTCATTTCCAATTACACCTGCATTACCCTGGCAAAATACTTGTGTGACTCACTACCTGCGGTCTCTGGAGTGATGCGACACATCTTATTCCACCCTCCCAAGCAAGCTTTGCGAATCCTACACTATGACAACATGTGTCGTTAAGACTTTTTCCAATCACTGAAATGCCACAGCTATTGCCTCAACCTTCATTATCATGCTGGATGTGGTAATGTTGTATGTCAAGCCCTCCTCAGCCATCCTTCTCTGCTTTGATGTGCAATGAGATCCTGTCCACTCTTTCTGCCCCTGGTCACTGACCCATCGGTGCACATAACCACATCTCTTGGCTTAGACTTGTCCTCTACCAACTGCTGAACCTCTGTGTCTGCATGTCCCAATATTTTCTTCTGAGGATTATTAACCTGTTCTTTTTCCTATCCTACCCAGAAGTTTTGTCTTTTAACCCTTTCGCTGCTATGGACGTCTTTTCCCGATTTCCCGTACGCTGCTATGCCCGTCTTTGGACGTTATTTTTTTTCTTAACCCCTAGTGCTATGGACGTCCTAAGCCGTTTTTGGACTTTTCTTACAGATTTCTGCTACCTCGTATTTTATTGGCTGAAGGGCAATATACATTAGCTATATTTAGATTAAACTGACCCATTTACATATGATTAAAAGCACTGGCACGTACTTTTAGGTGTGTTTAAGGCGTGTTTTCTGCATTTTGCGTTATCCCGTTGCTTTGTTTACCGTGACAGCGTGGTCGGTGATCTGTGTATTTTGTGCCCTGATATATATTTGTGCTTTTGGATTATTCTACACTTAGTACAAAATGGCAAAAAAACTTGTTAAAGTTGATGAAGAATTGATGGAGTTTTTGTCAAAAGTGATAGCGACGATGACTTTGAAATGTGTACTTCTGACAGTGAACAAGAAGATTTGACTAGGCCATCAGTATCGACTGCTGAAACCGGCGTGTCCAAAAAAAGCTGTTTGCCTGTCCGACGTCCCCATCGTCGGAATCAGAGAGCAGCGACAATGAAGCGCCATCAAAACGGCAATAAATTGATCAGTTATCTTGATGAACCGATGATTTGAAACCAGTAGTGCATGATTTTGATGACTCCAGCTCTGTCTGTATTTCTGCTACTGTAAATTCAAACAGTTAAGTCACTAAAATTTCTCGTCTTTCCCGATGGACAGACACAGATTCGGACGAACTAATTTTTTTTGCTGTCTGTCTGCTAATGCTTAGAACAAAGAAACTCAAAATAGAGTACTTGAGCAAAGACTTTTTTTCTAAAAACTCCCGTAAAATAATGTCGAGGGACATATTTTTACTATTGTTGAGAATCTCAAACATTTCTCATACAACAGTACTCATGCAGGCGGCGATAGACTACAAACTTAGACACATTATTGATAGTTTGCGCACATCATTCATTATGATCATTTACACAGCGCACTGCGTCAAGCGGTAGCAGAGTGTAATTGGTATCACGTTCGCCTTAGAATCGGAGGGTCGTGTGTTCAACCCCCAAATTTTTTTTTTTTTTTAATTGTAAATTTTCCTTTGAGTTCCTGCTACTTTTCAGCAACGGACGACTTGAGTATTATTATGAATATTTTTTTTTATTATTTTGGTATGAAATAACATGGTGACTACAAGTAAATATGATTAAAGTGGCAGCCGTGGTAGGTTCGTCAATCAAATTTTGGGATACGGACTGGGAACAGTTCCTCCCATTAATTCCCCCCCCCCCCCCCCCCCCCCCCCGAAGGGTGATAGCTCCGTTAGTCAAGTTTGTGGGGCACCATCGTGCCTCTGACTTGTCACCACTCGGACCAACCACACAACTCCCCAGGGTAAAATATTTTAGGTGTACAAAACATAGCCCTCACCGCGGACGCATCTTTTGCGTTTAGAGGATAGAAAAGTATTGCGCACAGCAGAGACTTTTTTTTTCACATTGCTTAGCACAGGGAGGACAACTATTTCCGGGAACGTAGCAGCGAAAGGGTTAAGTATCCATTAGAAGAGTGGAGACACAGGTGTTCCCTTGTTCACTTATTCTGGACTGTTTTTGTTCATAAACAGATTACCTATAAAATTACAGCAATCAGATAATACTGACTAAAACTATCCAAACCTTTGAGATTCTCTTCTTTATCATTCATCACAGTTATATTTATGTTGTGCCTGTTATATCACAGCTGCAATATAAGAAAGAGCCTTTTGGTCAACACATACACCTTCAACAGCAATTTGTCTTCCAGGCTAGCCTTCCCGGATGGAGACCATTGACAAGGAAACCATACATATGTTTACAGTATTGCAGGTGCATGATACCTTGTTAGTAATGCTGCAGCTGTAGAAATCTGTTATCTCCACTGCAGGTAAAGGCTGGACACTGGTGTGACACAATGCAAGCTTGTCATCACTTTTATCTTCAATTTCAACTTTTTAGTAAAATAAAGAAAACAAGCATTAAATTAAACATGCATACCAGTGATATTTTTTGGAAAACATCAGCTACAAGATGAAAAACAATAATATTTGAGAAACCATCATGAACCATGCAGACTCTCATGTTATACCATTCTGCTAGTCTCTTTCTCTAAGATCTTCTTCTTTGTGTGTTTTCGGGTGTCCCTCTCATTCAAGTCTCTGCATCAGTTCTAAGCGGAGATATTAATTTTTAAGGTAAATTATATAAATAATAGGAACACAGAGAAAAATACTTTTCGGAAAATTAATTGTAACACCTTAATTACTGTAATTTTATTCTTTCTGGACATATACCTCACCAACCAAGCATCACTAAATTAATGATAATAAATAACAAAATAAAAATTTGAATGATTTTGTCACATGATCACATTAATGTTCGTAATTTCTGTCCATTAATATACTAAGAACCAAATAAAGTTACTAATGGTACATTTAAAAAAAAACATTAGCGTCATGGAAACTACATGATTTCGGAATTTAGTGAAGACACCTTTTTCACTCACCCAAGTAATCTAAACTTTCTAAACACACATCAAAATGAATGTGTTTTTAGTTTTGTATACACTGACATTGTCTGGAAATGCATAAAAATAAATACTGCCCTAACCCCACAGCCTCAGCCTATATCTCATGACAGAGTGCAGCCAACGTCCCACAGGAGAGTGCAGCCTATAATATATGCTGCATACAGTTGTGCGACATAGGCTGAGGCTATGGGGTAGGGGGTTAGGGTTAGAGCCAGTTCTACATGTTTTGGGAACTTTGAAGGTGATCACATCATGGAATACAGAACATGCGATATTGCCGGCCCGCAACATAAGACAGGCCCTGCGACATGATAAGGCATGAATGGCAAGGGAAGTCACTCTCTGGGCCATAAAACATTACTATAACCATAAGTCTTTACAATATCCCGTCCACCTCTCCAATATTGCTGTTTTCTCATTAAGGAGTTGTCTGTTCTTATCCTCTATAATAGGTATATTGGGTTTTTGTGGTGGTTAGTCTTATAATTTTTATTATCTCGTAGGCTGCCTTGTTGTTACCATGTTTTTGACCCATCTAAATGGACTCACATTGGTGTTTAATCCAATCTTTCAGAATATTTATTCCTGTCTTTTTTATCTTGTCATCCCTTTGAGGGATGCAATTTTTGGTTATTTGAAGCCCTACTCTGGCTCATGCCAGGGGACACAATATAGCCCAGCCATAAATATGGTCTAATGGCTGAACTCGGTTTCTGGGACCTATCCACGGGTGATTCTCATCCACATGGTGGCACTTTGTGTCATCTGTGTTTATCGCTTGTGTGATGTCCTGGTGGGGTAAAAGAATATAAGATAGAAATCTTTCAGACTTACAAAGACTTGGAGTCGTGTAATGGAAAGAGAAGGTGGGTCAGACGGTCAGAGAGATGAATGACTGAATGGAGGCGTGTGACCTGTAGCAATGAAACCTCCTGGGCTCGGTGGAGAAAAGGTTTGGCTGAAAAATAATAGGCTCACCTCTGAACTTCGTCCCCATATTATGGCGGCCAAACAAATACCCTAACAGGGCCTCAGTCATGTGTAAAATGCGAGGAACAAATCGCTGCAAAACTAGGATTGCCTCAGAATAATGAAGGGGCCAATATTATCAAGGGCAAACAAATACTCTTAACAGGGTCTCGGTGATATGTTAATTGCGGACCTGTTTCTGCGACAATCCGCATTTTACACACAACTGAGGCCCTGTTAGGGAATTTGTTTGGACGCCATAATATGGGAACGAAGTTCGGCTATCCTCCGAATAACGGCCACATATTATGGTGCCAAAAACACACACTGACAGGGCCTCATTAGGTCGTGTGTTGTAAACATTCAAAAACGTGACCTTGAAAATAATGAGGAACGAAAAAAAAGGGAAATTACAAAATTGACTACTTAGTGATAATTGAGGCCTTTATATCTGAAAATAGTGGCACAGAAGTTGCAAATAGTGCACGAAAATCGCTCTTTGTGGCGCCATTGAAACTTGGGTTATCCTCCAAATAATGGCCACATATTATGGCGGCCAAAAACACACCCTGACAGAGCCTCAGTCACATGTAAATTGTGGACTTCCGGCGACTTAAATTGGGGACTACCGCCACCGCCGAGAGAATCTCTCACTCTGCTATGTGCGGCGCGGAGCTAAACTAGATGGCTGGGGCTCACGAGCGGCAGCTTCTGCATCTCCTGCAGCTTTGCTCGTGAGTCACAGCCATCTAGTTAAGCCCCACTCCGCGCCACGGGAGATACTCTCTGCGGTGGTCGGTAGTCGCAGGAAGTTCGCAATTTAACTCTTTGAGTCCCAGGGGGTTTAGCATCACAGGCCCAAGGTGTAGTCAAGAAAGACATAAAATCAGCGCATCATGCGATCATTGGGCTTCTAGATAGGAATCTATGAACGTATGACGCGTTCCTTGGGACTCAAAGAGTTGAGTCGCCGTAAGTTTGCAATTTACATGTGACTGAGGCTCTGTTTTTAGCCGCCATAATATGTGGCCATTATTCGAAGGATAGCCTAAACTTGGCTAAGTATGATCGGTGCCACATTGATAGCGCAGTTTTCACTGCCGAGAGTATCTCCCGCGCCGCTAAGCGCGGCACGGATAGGGGGATAAACTAGATGTCTAGGACTCAAGAGCAAATAAATTGGAGGAAGTTGCAGGAGATGCGGTAGCTGCTGCTCGTGAGTCCCAGCCATCTAGTTTAGCCCCCCATCCGAGCCGCGGGGAATACGCTCGGCGGTGAGTTTTTTAATCGGAAGAACACTATCGCGGCTCTCCTTTCAACTACGGCCGGTGGACAACAGTAGTCTGCCGGTTAGTCAGAGTTTTGTTTCCTGGCTGCAGTGCAATTACGGACTGGAAAAGGCACGAATCAGAAAACACAGTGAGGTCGACATGCCTGGCAGACCCCGCGCTGCGACTTAAATTAGCGATCGCGTTCAATTACCGCTTCTTGCGACGCATTACAGAGTGGAATAGAGGGAACAAAACAAGGGACATAATTACTATGAGTTGGCGATAGACAGCGTGCAGTGCCCTACTGTCATCATACGGTTACGGTTAGGATTTGGGTTAGGGTTAAGGGTAGAGGTAGGGTTTGGGTTAGGTTTAGGGTTAGGGTTTGGGTTGCTACTATGAGTTTGTGCGAAGACGAGATGTGGCGACACTAACCGTAACCCTAACCCACACCCTAAACCTAACCCACACCCTACCCCTAACCTAACCTAACCCAAACCGTAACCGTATGATTATAGCAGGGCAGTGCACGCTGCCTATCGCCAACACACAGTAATTATGTCATTTGTTTTGTTCCCTCTTTTCCACTCCGTAATTGCACTGCAGCAAGGGGACATAACTCCGAATAACCGGCCGTCTACTGTGTCTTCTGGCCGTAGTTGAAAGGAGAGCATACTATCGCTGACCTGCGTCGGAGCGGGAGCGCGTGGTCTCCTCGCCATGTCGCTATTATTATCGTGTGTATTGTTCCCTTTCTCGAAATTGTCAACGGACAGTAATCCTAGTTTTGCTGCGATGTGTTTGTCAGAGGAAGTCCGCAATTTACATGTGACTGAACTGATGCCCTGACTGTCGTCAGGGTGTGTTTTTGTTATTCGGAGGATACCGAAGTTCGGAGGAGAACCAAATAATATAGTGCAAATTTACACAACTTATTTCATGAACTAGTCAGCTCACCTTTGTTATCTACATCTGAACTCTGAAAAGCATCGTCACGATCTTCATCGGCTAAATCAAAGTTGAACATGAACGACATGCTTTTTGTCTAGATTTGTAATTTTGTGAATTTGTGTAGTGTAAGTTTTCTGCGTGAAAACCGGAATAGACTAACAATCTGGTTCCGTTTCCCCGAACTTCGAAAAAGAAAGTTGAACTGTCTCTTACAACACAACAGAGTACTAGAAAAAAATATTAAATAATAATAATAATTTAGTATCGTGTGCATGTACCGCTATCGATATGACGGCGGTACAGTTTAAAACAATATTATTACCACTCATTGACATTCAGTCTTCTGTAGCAGTGAACACTACTAAAATCTTTATGTTGGTCGTCCGATAACAGAATTGTGGTCTGCTGTGCGGATAAACTAATTATTGTCAGCCTGGTACGTTTCCAACTTTTGTTTATAATTATTGTTATTATGTTTACGTACTTCAGTTTAGTTTATAAGTAGAGGTGCCAGTGAAGTTTTATGAATTTTTTTTTTTTTTTCAAACTTATAAAAAAAACCATCACAGCTAGATATATAGAGATGAAAATTAGTTAATTACAAATCCAGCGGGCTCTCCTCCGAACGGCGTCCTAATATTATGGGCATGGCGGCCATAAAATATGCTTACGGGGCTCAGTTCTATTAAAAATATGCCGGCTCCGTATAACGAAACAAATGCTCTAACAGGGTCTCAGCAATATGTTACTTGCGGACCTGTTTCTGTGACTGTGCCTCACCGCCAACCGTATCATCCGCACCTCTACGCGCGGCGTGGATGGGGGCTAAACTAGATGACTGGGACTCACGAGCAGCAGCTACCACATCCCCTGCAACTTCCTCCAATTAATTTGCTCGTGAGTCCCAGGCACCTAGTTTAGCCCCCCTCCCCAGCGGTGAGTTTAATCGCGTTTTGCGCATGCCGAAAAGTGTGAGGATACAGGTTGGCAGGTCTGACATCTACCGCTGCTAAATCCTCAGACGAACAGTATATGCTAGTCTGCGTGGGAGCGAGTAGTCTACCCGTCATATCGCTTTCATCGTCTGTAATGTCTCAAAATTGTCAATGGTGGCTATTATCGTCTGCTAGTATCATCTGCAGAAATGCTCGAAATTGTCAAACGTCACTTTTATCGTCTGCAGTGTTGCGTCTCTTGAAATTGTCAAGTAATCCTAATTTTGCATCGTTTTGTTCCTTGGCAGAAAGTCCGCATTTTACAAATGCCTGAGCCCCATAAGGATATTTTATGGCCGCCGTAATATTAGGACGCCGTTCGGAGGAGAAGACATCCAGCGATACATGATTAAAGCCTGTAAGGCGATTCGGCTATCCTCGAAATAACGGCCACATATTATGGCGGCCAAAAAAACACACCCTGACAGGGCCTCAGTCACATGTAAATTGCGGACTTCCAGCGACTATACCGCCACCGCCGAGAGTATCTCCCGCGCCGCTACACGTGGCTAAACTAAAAGGCTGGGACTCACAAGCAGCAGCTTTTGCATCTCCTGCAGCTTTGCTCGTGAGTCACAGCAATCTAGTGGGAGGTACTCTCGACGGTGCCGATATAGTCGCCGGAAGTCCGCAATCTACATGTGACGGAGGCCATGTTTTTGGCCGCCATAATATGTGGCCCTTATTCGGAGGATAGCTGTCGATTTTAAGCAGAGATAACATTTTAGTGGCGGATACTACTATAGACACATTTACAAATTATAGTTTAAATGGGGAGATTATTAATGACAAGAAGAAGCAGCTAGATTGATGGGCGGAAAATTATCTGGAGCTCCATTCAGTTGATACTAAACTAACAGTTGGTGCTCTTAATGCCATGAATACGCTACTAAGTCTTGACTATCTGGACACATTTCCAGTAATATTTAGAAGTTAGAAAACGGGATATTGCCAGCAGCTGACAATGAGAAGTAAAAGACGCCTCGCAACCCCTGCGACATAGTAGAGGCGCTACACCAGATCAAGACATCGGTGGAAAGGGATGTCACTCTCATTGTGGATCTCTTATCACTTCATGTACCAGAGATTGTTCTATAGACCTTTAGGAATCTGCGAACCACCAGTTGGAAACCATGGATGTAAAGAATTTAGAAAGGATGTAATATTGACCATAGGACATATCAAGTGGGAGTTAACAAACAAGCAGGCCAACTGATAAGTAATGCGCCACTGCATGCAGGAAGAAACATGGACAGGACTGACATCATCAGCACTTTGCAGGCTAGGCTGGTGGGTGATGAGGAGTCTTGTCTGCTAACATGATTACTTGACCTGGGAGTAAAGTGTGGTAAAGCATTTCTATGCTGTCTTCGAGGTCAAGATAGGATATGTAACCATTTTCTCATGGGAACAATCAATAGAGTTAATTTCGGTTGGCAGTTGCGTCAGGAGATAAACCACATATGGGAATGCATGCGTCAGGAGATAAACCACATATGGGAATGCATGTGTCAGGAGATAAACCACATATGGGAATGCATGTGTCAGGAGATAAACCACATATGGGAATGCATGTGTCAGGAAGGAAGAAAACCCACCATTATGCAATAACCACATATGGGAATGCAAGGAGATAAAACCACATGGGAATGCATGTGTCAGGAGATAAACCACATATGGGAATGCATGTGTCAGGAGATAAACCACATATGGGAATGCATGTGTCAGGAGATAAACCACATATGGGAATGCATGTGTCAGGAGATAAACCACATATGGGAATGCATGCGTCAGGAGATAAACCACATATGGGAATGCATGCGTCAGGAGATAAACCACATATGGGAATGCATGTGTCAGGAGATAAACCACATATGGGAATGCATGTGTCAGGAGATCCACATGGGAAATGCATGTGTCAGGAGATAAACCAACATATGGGAATGCATGTGGTCAGGAAGATAAACCCATATGGAATGATGTTGTCATAAACCACATGGGAATGCATGTGTCAGGAGATAAACCTATGGGAACCCATGTGGCCACAAAATGGGAATATGTTGGTCAGGGAGATAAACCATGTGTCAGGAGATAAACCACATATGGGAATGCTGTGTGTCAGGAGATAAACCCATATGGGAATGCATGTGTCAGGAGATAAACACCATATAATGCAATCCTCCCACATATGGGGATGCATGCGTCAGGGAGATAAACCACATAGGGAAAATGCATGCGTCAGGAGATAAACCCATGGGAATGCACGTTTCAGGAGATAAACCACATATGTGAATGCATTGTCAGGAGAGAAAACCACATATGGGAATGCATGTGTCAGGAGATAAAACCACATATTTGTCAGGAGATAAACCACATATGTGAATGCATGTGTCAGGAGATAAACCACATATGTGAATGCATGTGTCAGGAGATAAACCACATATGTGAATGCATGTGTCAGGAGATAAACCACATATGGGAATGCATGCGTCAGGAGATAAACCACATATGGGAATGCACAGTATGCAGCTGTGTTGATTATAATAACTTGTAAGTACTGTATAATAACATAACCTCTGTTTGGCCTGTAAAAATATATGCCCAATATGTCAGTGGTGTTATAAGGGTCCTATAATTCTTTAATACATATCACATAAAATTATTGAAACTGATGTTTGATATGTGTATGTTCACTGTTTTTATCATTTGAGGTTGCCGGTTCAGATGCCAGGACTAGCAAAGCTGAAGCTTTCACAGTCAGAACTGATGAGACACCAAATGTATCCAGTTTGCCAACATTTTCTTTCTCATTCTTTAAATTACGAGAATTAGCAGCTGGCATAAGTGAAGGTGAGATTTCACACAGTTGTTATCTTTGTAGTATGAAGTCTGTGAGCACACGGTTTCATAACCCTCTCAATGCAGATCACAACAAATCTAGCATTTCCGTCCGTTACATATTCCTGTAACTAGAACTGAACATTGAAGAAGGCTGGCTATTAAAGACGTTAGAACACTGAAAATGGAAATATTTTGGTCACTTGAAATGTCACAAAAGTTTAGAGAAAACAATAATGAAGGGGATATGCCTGGGAACAGAGGAAGAGGAAGGCCAAAGAGAAGATGGGTGCAGAATGTTGTGGATGATCTCCAGATGGGTGTATCGGACACAGGACATCTTACTTGTGATCTAGAAGTTTTTCAGAAGGTTGTTATGAGAGCAAGGTTCTGCAAGGCACATGCTACTGCTACATATCCCTGAGGAGCTGCTCAACTGGTCTGATACCAAGGAATGCACCAGGTCTTGATTTCTAAATAATTAAACTGTCCTAAGATACTAAAAGAGTAATCTAGTCCTCCTACATTTGATCAGTCCCCAGCAAGCCTAATTAAGTCATTGGTTCTGTTTACACCTGCGCAGGAGACGGTAATTCCCTGGTTCTGGGCATTTTTGTCTCCACAGGGTGTGAGGGTAAAGTCTGAACTCTGTCAGTACCAAACAAACATGTTTATTAGTTCATCATGATCAGCACAGTCCCATAAGGTTGTGTCACCATGCTACTGGTTGTGATTTACTGCTGGATCAGTTCCTTTCACCTCTGTCAGTCAGGTGCAATGGACTTGATGTTGGCATATTTGAGGCCTGTCCTGCTCCCAGGTTGGTTTTTTTTCCAATGTCTCTTCCCCTCTACAGAACTCTTCAGTATTATTTTGTAAAAGCTGGCAGATCTTGTTGCCTGTCTGTACCACAGAAAAAATTTGATCTCTTGACAGATTTGCTGCTGTAGTTATAACATTTTTAAAATCAACATATATTAGTCATGAACTACAACCAGGGCCAAAAATCTAATGCAGTGCCAAGGCAGTCTGGTTTACAAGCTACCGGGACACAGAAAACATTTGATCTCTTGACAGATTTGCTGCTGTAATTATAACATTTTAATGTTCGTGTTCATCTGACACACCATAGGACTTTCTTCAGCTGAAGTTCTAGAGTGCTCTGTTTATAGGCTTAGCTCTGTTTATAGGTTTATGATTGAACATCTTGATAGTAGTTGGCTGGATTTGGGATACATTTTAATGTCATGGGTAGGCATTTTACTCTTTTTTGAGACTCAGTAAGCAGGTTCAGTTTCTGATTTATGCACCTCTCCTGAATCACACTGGAGGATTTACACATACAGAAAAAAGCCTGATAAGGTACCACTATTGAAGCCATCAGTCAGTGGATTCAGGTTCTGTTCCAGGGTCCGTCACTCCCTTTCAGGTAACTTGTAGATAACTTGTGCACTCAATCTGAGATCAGATTGTAGAATGTCATTGTACAACAGCCCATGAATTCAGGGTCCAGTTTCTGCCTCTCTCTTGGATTAGACAGCCTGACGTCTCCTTAATACCCTACAAAGTCTATAGCCAATTGAAGACCGGTCGTAATGTACTCAGTCAATGGGTTCAGGATCTTGTTTATGCCTCTCTCTTGAATTAAACAGTCTTCTTCTTCTTCTTCTTGTTCACCGGCTGTGAATTCCGGCGGTAAGTCGCGGTTGTACGTCCAAAATGGACTTTTGGCTTTTAACTTGACCTGAGTTTTGCGTGTACATCCGTTTTACTGGCTTATTTGTTTGCAGTACTCGTTCCCCGCCTCTCCGGCAGATGTACTCCGACTTCGGAGGAAGAATTAGACAGTCTGACATCTCCTGAATTATTCATAATCTAGTCATCTCCTTGTGAGATACAATTTTTCGTTATTTGAAGCCCCGCCCTGGCACTTGTCACAATATAGCCCGGCCATAAATATGGTCTAATGGCTGAACGCGGTTTCTGGGACCGCTCCACAGTGATCCTTATCCACATGGCGGCACTTTGTGTCATCTGGTGTTTATCGCTTGTGTGATGTCCTGGTGGGGTAAAAATCTACTTCTACTACTAATCTCCTAAACACTCTTCAAAGTCTATAGCCAATGGAAAACCGGCCGTAATGTACTCAGCCAATACATTCAGGATCTAGTTTCTGCCTCTCTCTTGGATTAGACAGACTGACTTTAACACCATACAAAACTTATGACAGATTGTAGACTGCCATAACTGCAGTCAGCCAGTGGGGACCATCCTCATGCCTACAACAAGCTCCTTATGTTGGCAATGCAAGGGAATTTACTTTCTCTGCACTCTCCAACTAGAATTAATTTATGGTCACTCTTGATCACCAAAATAATCAGTTTTGATTTTTCTTTCTCCCCAAGACTGTTTCCTCTTAGCTATTTATAGATTCCAAAATTATGTTTCCCGTGGTATCAGCTGTGAAGCTTATTGGAAAATTAAATTTATTTGGCACCCCTGCAAAGTTTCATGAATTCTCTTAGATGCAGATTTTAATTTGTTTTTTTTTCAAATAAACTTCCCTCCTATATTAAGGTTGTCCTTCTTCCTGGTGGGCAAGTCCTTGGGAAATTCAAATGTGTCTCATGACTGTTCCCATAGCGTACTATGTCATAAGTATGCATATTGTTTGTAACCACATTATTTAAATTCATATGCGAAACATTTTTTTTTTTTCTATTTAGATGTTATACTGTTAAATAGTGGTTTGTTTTCCCCCACCTTGCTTAACACTGATATACTAAATGATTGGACAGGTAGATAATGTGATCTGAGATAAGAAAATAAAAGATATATGCCTTTAATAGATTAGGCAGTCAGAGGCTGTAATCTAAAATATTGAGATAAAAGAGGTGATCCAGCAACACATTGAGCCAGCTCTTGGGAAATGCACTCAAAGCTATGAAGCTTAGCAAAGTAGCTTTTTAGATCTTAAAGTTACCAAAGAAACATACAAATTAAACATAAAAGTTTGAACAGTGATGCCCACAACATACGCTGTCAGATTTAAAATATTTTGTTACTGTTAGTAGATAAACTAACCAGATTCCTGTCTTTATGATGTCTTATTTGTGTTCTTGAGGACCTTAGTTGACTTATTGATTTAATTACTTCAACAGATGAAAGACATGTGATATCTTCAGATCTTCCACTTGTTGAAGAAATTGCCTACACCAATCCTTTACATAAGACATTTGAACATGCAGTCTGCTCACCAGTTTGCTTGGCATTAGATAGGTGAGTGAGTGTGGCTGGGCGCTCGCTTTGTTTTAGCTAATTATCTGTGTTCGGCCTACAGATGGTGAAAGAACATATTTTGTCCTCTGTTCTGTGTGAGACAGATAAGTCAGACATAAAAGATACTGATGTTATGAGGTTGACTTTACTAATACTGCCAAAGGGGCCAGTAGATTACAAATAAAAGACCAGACCTCACTAGCAGACAGCACACAGAAGGGATCACACCTGTGAAATGTCCTAAAAGATCTATCTCCCAGCCTAGTTGATTAAAGGAGATGATTTGGTGGTGGTCGACATCTGATTCTCTGCTATTACATATATGGTTTTTGTCCCATTCTTCTTCTAACTCAAGTCTGAGTCCGAAGAAGCTCAGCAAAGTGTAGCACGAGTGAGGATCATGCATTACTTTGGGTAGATTTTTAACTCCAAATTTTTCCCAGGCAGCGCAGTTAGGCTACTCTTTTCGATTTCCAACTGCCAAGGGATTTTTTACATGCTTAACAATGCACCCGGGCATCCAATCTCACTACCCAGAGACCAGGGGGTATTACTAGAAGTAAAAGTCCATGTGACAAAATTCCAACCCTTACCGGGGATTGAACCCGGAACCTCTAGTATTTGAGGCGGACACCATACCTCGAGACCACGCAGTCCCCCTACATATATGTTGACTTTATAAAAACTACTGTTCACTGACATTTAAATTACACTGATTAAAGTTAATAAATTACACAAAACTGGAAGAAAGATTGATATAAAATCATTTCTGTTAAGATTTGAAAAAGGCAATTGATCATGGAACAGAAGAGATTCTGATGGATGCCCAAGTGGTGCAAGTGTAAACTCATCTGTTGTTCTGAATCAGGCTTCTGACGTCTCAGCCACTTATGAGACATACTTTTGGGCAGGTTGACTCTTCTGTATTCCAGGCACCATTAGCATGTTAACTCTTCACTGGTTACTGAAGAAGGGGACGAAGCATGTGGGGGAATGTTCCGACTGCAGTGATGTCAATTCCTGCTTCATTCATTCATTCATTATTCATTCATTCGTTCAGCATCTTAGTGCTTAGGGAAAAAAAGAATAATGAAAATCCTGGTCCTTGGTTAAGGAGCATAATGGTGTACACAGGAGGATATTGGAAACATCCTTAACATAAACTTCATGAGGGTAGAGGCCTGGCAAAGGATCAAGAATGTTTAGCAGAGGCTGCCAAAAGACTTGCTATATTTTGATGAGTTTAATATTTGATGCTTTTTTTTTTAAACCAAACAATTTATATTATTTTCTCACAGGCCTCACAGTCTTATTGCTGCAGTAACAATTGATCATAGAGTTGTCATCTTTACAGAAAAATCTGGGGGGTGGAGCATTGTAAGTCTGTTAAATGTATCGTATACATTAGTAAATGACATTCTATGTGTATTAATTTGTTACATTTAGATTGATGCAGCGCAGACCTGATAAGGAGAACTCACAGGGCATCCAAGAAATTGTTGTTCTTGTGAGAAATCATCTTATCCAGTAAAGAATTCAAGCAACAAAAATTGCCAGGGATAAACAAATTGTTCTTCACAACATAAATTTGTCATATATTTAAGATCACCTTAATCGGTCCGCACCGTGTTACCTTTCTTTTGGAAGTTATAAATAAATTGTTATTATTCTGTTTAATTTTTAGTTAAAAGTTTGTGTTTGAAAGTTTCATCATTGGTTTTTAAACTAATATTTCTCTGGACAGAACTTTGCTATAAATTGCTGATAAGCTGTCGAACACACATTTTGCATTCACATTCTTTGAATCTCAAATTTTCATTAAACTGTATGATAAATATTTTGTATGTTTTTAGTGCAATAATTATATGCATTTTAAATAACAGATGTGGCGCGGTGATTTCGGTCACAGGCATGAGGGGAAGTTAAGTTTGATGTGATGTGTATAAGGAGATATTCCATACCCCACTCGGGGGCCAGTCCTTCACTGTTCTGGTTATACAGAACCTCATGCAAGACTCCTGCCGCACGTCCCCGTCGTGCGCCACGGATAATGTCTCAAATGAGCATTAACAGAGTTGGCAGGGGATCTCGGAGCTGGCGGCCCCTAGAGGTGTAGTGCCCTTTCTGGCTCTCACCAGCCCGCCCCCAAAGGCATGGGTGAAAAGTATAACAAAACTCATTCGGAACGAGTAAGGATTGCTTGCTAAATGTACCATCAAATGACAACTCTCGGTTAAAATTCGGAAGCGAATGGAAAACTGTGCTGCTGAGACTCAACCCTGACCGAGAGATTTACCCGCAGCCAAGACGAGTAACATCTCTTGTGGGCGATTTCTCGCAGCAAGATCCTACCCACGTACATCCTCTGTCAGTCCTCAGTGTCGTCGTCACCGCGCTGAGGTACACCACGGCAGCAACTCTTCATAAGCTGGCTAGGAAATAACGTCCGACAAAGTTTATACCCCATGGCACACATGCAAGCTCAAAGTCCGACAATCAGAATTCGTACAGAGCAGGAAAAAGCCAAATGTCCGTATCCACTGCTCCCACTCGCCCGAGTGTTGGGGCCAAACAGGTGAAGCCTGATTCTGTCGTGCTAAGGGCACAACTGAAACAACGTTAAAGGTGTCTAACGTACGATGAAAAAAAATGTACCTATTTGTGCGGCCACAAAAGTCCTGGACCTGCGGGCTGCTCCCCGCTGATCTCCGGAGAGTGCAGCCTTGTAGCGCGGGAAGCTCAATACACGGTTGTGAGGTTAAGCAGTCATGGGCAGGACGTGACGATTCCTTGGGTGAGCCCAGAGCATCATGTGTCGGCTCTGCATTTATGGAAGCCTCCTTGGATGGCGGGGAATGCCCGTGATCTGCCCCTGCCTTCCCTTGAGGGCTGACAATTCTACCTAGGGCTGCCTTAAGGAGGATATTCCGGGGGCCACACCTGTTAAAGGTCAAAGAGGACACCACACAAATTAGGCAACATCTCGACCCACACAAAACAATGGCCACAGTCAACCTAGAAATAGGCTTGACGTCTTCCCTCGAAGTCGGAGTACATCTGCCGGTGAGGCAGGGAACGAGGACTGCAAACAAATAAGACAGTAAAACGGATGTACACGCAAAACTCAGGCAAGGTAAAAGCCAAAAGTCCATTTGGACGAACAACCGCGACTTACCGCCGGAATTCACAGCCGGTGAACAAAAAGAAGAAGAAGAAGAAATAACAGATAATTTTATAAAGTTATATATATATATATATATATATATATATATATATATATATATATATATATATATATATATATATATATATATATATATATATATATATATATATATATATATATATATATATATATAAAATTATATGTTGTTTAAAATGCATATAATTATTGCACTTATATATATATTGGACTTTTGCTTTGGGCGCCTTATGTTGAAATTCTGGAAGTAGCAAGTAAGAGGAGGGCTGGATTTTCTTCAGAAATGACCTTGTCTCCTAGGTCGACCCAGCCTTGAGTGGGTACCGGGTGCAGTCCTGGAAAGTAAAGGCGGGATGCTGACCACATCACCTGCCAGGTGCCGTTTGGTCTATAAAATATAGGTCTAGCCCTATATACCCAATACACCTGAAAGGCGTAGAAAAAGGTCCCTTTACGTAATTACTTTTAGCAAGTAAGAAGATGTCTAAGAAATCACTTAGGCATGCAAGGACATTTGGTTTCACTCTTGCACAGAGCTGGAAAGGAGAGAATTAGAGACAGTGGCATGTTGAGATGGTCATATAATTTCATCATCAGTCTTGAGACTAACCTGATAATGGTGATGCTCTACAGATTTGAAAATATATATGTAAGCAAAGTATGCGATAGTGAAGAGAAGGGGCTGGCATTGGATAGGACATCAAGAATACCTGAGAACAGTATAGCTAGAGTGTACTTGCACTTGAACCCACGGGGGTATAGAAATAAAGTCAGACAAAAAAGAAACGCATGAGAAGTGGAGCGCAAAGTTAAAAAGATAGGGGGAACATGGGGTGAACTGTATGTAATACCAAAGGGTAGAACAACTTGCTCCATTGGGGGATAGAAGGAAGAGTAAGGAAATAAAGGATGTGTTTCCATGCTTAAAGATGTATTAAATATTGTTGTTAGCACCATATATTTTTATTAGTGAATTCACATTTTAAAAGCTACAGAAGTGACCTGGAGAGATGGAATCAGAAGTGAAGACAACAAATAAAATGGTTTGTCCCTTTACAGAGATTGCCTTGTGACTTTATAGAAAAATAATAAATGAAGAAAATGAATGAGATCAAAAACAAGATGGAAAGATACAGAAAGTCTACAACAAACAGTCCAATGTGTCTTTTGTGGAGGTGGCCTAAAAAGCAATAACCAGAAACCTTATAGCTGTCTTGACACTTGAAACAGCAGAGGAGAAAATGGGAAGGAAACAATTAGCATTTGACAGGGGATGTAGTCAGTATTATGCCGATTCTCTTTTCTTCCCAGTATGTTTCCTGGGGCCTGTATTCAAACTGGGCTGGTATCGAGGTCTACATCTTTGTAAGAAATCCTGCTCAAAAGGAATTTGACCACAGGGCCAGCAAACAGAAATGCTGATAACTGCTCTACTATGACTGCACATAGTACAAAGGAAAGCCTTAAAATTTTGATAGAAATAACAGTACCATGCTATTGTCTTGTAACTTGTCAATATAATTGTTAAGGATGTCAAGAATGTTAAGCATGGGACATCACAGTGCAGATGAATACAGTGATATTATAATTACAGTTTAAAGATAGCTGGCCCACTTTTGACATGCACCAAAGAGGAGCAGCGTTGTGTTATCCATGGTTTTTTACTGTTTTTTTTTTTTTTTCAATCAGTGAAGTTAAAATTCATCTGGTAATGATTGTCCAGTATGATGAAATATGCATGTCAGTCCAGCAAGTGTATAGTAGCAAATTAAAAACTGGTGTGATTTCTATGACAGACTGTTCACAATGAGGGTCGATCACACGGTTGTGACAAGTCTGTCACCAAAGTCACGCCGTTTTGAAAATGTTGTAGCATGGTTATTGTAATTTCTATCACACTTCTAAGTTTATCATTTGAAGCCCCCTGATAGCTTGTTTTTACTCTTTGCAGATGCTGGACTGCAGTCCTATAATAAAACACAACATGCTATCAGAAATGCAGTTCCCTGTAACCCTGGGAGAATCCATGAACTTGGAGACATACACTGATCTGGTACACAGCATGTGTACAGTTGGTAAGCATTGTACCTAATATTTACTAGGTGATCCATGTTATTATAAGTGCCTATATGCTTGAATCAAAAGAAAATGATAGTAATGCCCTCTCCACAATATAGGTTGGCTGCAATCTGTTCATTGCTAACTAAAAGAATATTGGGTGTTTAGGTTCCATGTGGTGATTATCGCACCACTGTCTAATACCATGAGAACATTTTTTTTTTATAAACCACCCACGGCAGTAACCCTGGTGAACTTTAAGGAATACATTGTGAAATACTTTCACTAAACTCTGGGCCATAGAGTGCCCTGTGCTTGAATAGAAAGATCGTATCTCATTCAGCGCTGACAATGTATAAAATCGATTGGTATTTGGAGATTAACAAAATACGAACCTTTCACATGTAATATTTGAAAAGTGTTTGCCAGAGTCAAAGATAGTGACCTTGTTAATTGAAACCTTAGTTTCTTTCCAGAGGACAGTGTTATATTGTGCTATAGGGAGCCATGGGAATGACACCCCATGATGATGGTGAGTGTAATTTGCTAGGCCAGCATATGTTAAGAAAAGTTGTTGACAATTAGAGCATGAGAATTCAGGACTATTGTTGATATTGCAAGCTAGTGACCACAGGAATAAAATTACATGATTGCTTGGAATTCATTAACATCATTAGCTTTTATTTATAAACTACATCTGGTTCACCTGTGTTGTTTCCAAGTTATACCTACAATTATTTTTTTTTTTCCATATAAATTATTTTTTACCTTTGTCACAATCTTCTACTTGAAAGTGGTAGGTGTATTGCCTACAGGGAAAGGTGTAATATTTCAATGTCCTACAGGGAAAGGTGTAATATTTCAATGTGAATGTTTGTCTACTATCATCAGAGCTGGAATGGTCTTCAGTATTCTCCAGTGGAGATTCTCAGCATCCATTTATGCTACTTTTCACGGGCTCTAAAAATGGCACACTCACAGTGTGGAAGCTTCGTCTGCCATATGAAACCAAGTAAGCAATGTATCTTGACAATTTTAATTCAAGTATGTTAGTTGATAAGTTATTTGGCTGGTTGGTTTGTCAGTTGTAGTAGTTTCTTGAGTAATCCTTAGATGTGAAGCCTAAGGAAAATCTCGCTAGCGCAGTTGGCTAAACTGGACTATGCGGCGACCAGGTGACGAACTCCTTGTGGTCTGGCATTACGCCTGGGGGTAGGCAGAAAAGCTACATTCATCCCATATTTACGTTATCTACCATGGAATCAGAGCCGAAGGGTTGCGATATTCATAGTACCGCGCCAAAGGGGGGGTTAACAACTCATGGTTTCTGGATAATTGAAGAAAAAAAACTGTTCTTCCATTGTAGATGTCTTTAGAGTGTGAGCTTCAAGCTGTTTCGGAATTGTGAACACTCAGATTTAACATAAACTTGTTAGTTATTCGTGTGCTGCATTGTAACAGTCATTGAGTTATATATCCTTACGTCCTTTTTAGGACATAATTTGTTGTTATTTGAAGCCCAACTCTGGACTTTTGCCAGGGGCCGCAATATAGGCATTCCATAAATATGGCCAATTGTCTGGGACCTCTCCACGGTGATCCTCATGCACATGGTGGCACTTTGTGTCATCGAGTGTTTATCGCTTGTGTGATGTCCTAGTTGGGTAGAAAGTCAGCCAGTCAGACAGTCATTTAAATACTTTTATTTGTTTTGGATGTTAATGATTTGACTATTTAGTTATTTCAGAGAGAGATGAGTGGTAATATACTTGTTTTATTTATGTAGAAGCTCATACCCTCATAACTTTGAGCAGTACAGTCATTAACGTTGAAGACTGATGAATTGCTTGAATAGCTTTTTGGTTTACTTGAGAAAAGCTTACTTCAGTCATTTTATTTTAATTTTTCACACTTGTAAGAATATTTTCCTGTTGTTTATTTGCCAGCTACTATTCCTTTAGTTGTGTTTTTTAATACTTTTTTATGAATGATAATTTTTTTGTCACACTCCTTTACCAACCTTTTCTTGTATATTCTGTTCTATAATAATGCTTCAAGTCTGTATTTTTTTCTGTTACGTATTTCCTGCTGACTTTGACACTTAATTAAGTAGCCTGTTTTATTTATAAGCAACCTTTTCTTATCAAAATATTTTGTTCGCTTTGCACGTCTTTTTATTTCCCTATGTTAAGCATTCATATCGTAATTTGTTTTATGTTTACCTAATTCTTTGTATACTAGATAGAGAACACCTCTTTAACTGTAATTGATGCAGAAACATGGTCACTTGGGCATGTTCTTCTCCAGTTACAGGCTGCAAATGCTATTAATTTGGCTGCCCAGTGACAAGTCGCTGCAGCATTGCCTGTTAACAGCATTTACACAGATTTGTAAGGGTTAGCGGCAATTTAGGGCCAAAGGGTTGACACTTTTGAGGCTTCTTCACTATGCTTTATCACCTTGGTTACTGGTAGAAACGATAAGTCTTTAATTGTTCAAATTTGTTTTTCAGGGATGATTTTACTTTCCAGCACAGAGATAAGTATAAGTCTGAAGTAAGAGCATTGTCTTGGCACAGCAAGGATGAAGATCATGGTACGTGGGGTTTCATAACATTATTTGTGTTAGCAGACTTTGATGACAGTATAAAGCTTGGTATTCTAGACATATGTTCATGTTCATGCCATGTTAGGATTCTTGACTGCTGTCACAGCAGAAACTAAGAGCAGCATAGGCCATGCAAGAGTTAAATGTCAGAAGAATATATTTTATTTAACTTTTCTACATGCGAAGGGACTACCTGTATGATTATATTACAGCGGTGGGAGAGTTCATGAAGTAAAGTCATGCTTTTGGGGAACTAGTTTTATTAAAATCAGTCCTGCTATGAGCTTTCTGTTTAATGTTGTTTTTTTTTCACGATGAAGACATCAGTTTGTTGCATTTGCTATCTCAAAACTGGATATCTACTCTTAGCAGCCCAGTGTCATTTTTTAAAGTTTAAATTTGATGAGGCTGGCTTTAATATTATTTCAGTTTTAATTTATGCCAGACCCCCGTGTGGGTTCCGGGGCCCCATTGTGGGGAAAACAAGAATAAACCCACTGCCTCCCCAAAAGCATGTCGTAAGAGTCGACTAATTGGGGAGCTTCCTTTGAAGTCGGAGTGCATCTGCCGGAGAGGCAAGGAACCAACAGTCTGTATTCAAGAGAATGAGATCTGTAAAACTGATGCACACGCAACACTCAGGTTCTGGAGCGGGACTGCAGTTCAGTAGTGGACGATCAACCAGAACTTTCCACCAGAGTGTACAGCTGGTGAACGCGAAGAAGAAGAAGAATTTATGCCAGAGAAAGTTGGAGAGCCATTCATGACATGGAATGAAAATTAAATGCATTTAAGAGTGGTGAAGAAATCATAGAAATATCTGGACAACCACTGGTATCAAAAGTTATAAGATAAAGAAGGTGGCTTTGAATTGTGCACGTCATAAGAAAAAGTTAGCAGAGAATCCCCAAATGGGCACTAAAATAAAAAGCAGATGGATTAAGGCAATACAAGAGTTGAGCTGAGTTGAGTCAAGAATTGACATCACAGCACTCGGGGCATTCCCATGCGTTCTCTATCCTCATAGAGTTCCAAAACTGATGGTACCGGTCACAATCTGATTATATGTCCGTCTTGACCTTCTTCCGAGTGTAGTGAGCTGGCCATACCCTCTAGTTACACCCAGGTGCCTCATTCTCTCCTGGCTATAATAATCTTTTTTCTCTACTGATTCCGTTGCTTGTTCTCAAAGGGCCTTGACCACATCTGCCTTTTCATGTATCAATTTACCACCCAGTGGTGCAGATTCAGCAACTTTGTCTACCTGTTCATTACCTACCACGCCGGTAAAGCCTGGAGAAAAGATCCAAAGTATGCTCGCTACCCGTGACCTTCCCAGTGAAGCTTGCCACTCTGCTTGAAGCATCCTTGCCTTCACCCTTCTCAGCATGCATTCAGTATGAAAGTACAAGAGAAACCCTAAAACAGACATTACTAAGAGAAGCTAAAGATGCTAGACTAGATTTCATCCATAATGTCAAAAGGATTGTACAGAGTAGAACAGAATGGATGGCTAGGCTGAGAGCCCTGTATGATGTATGGCCGGTCAGGATGATGATGGTGTTAGTCCCAGGGCACATTGATTGTTGTTGGACTAGTGAATTTCCCTGACACTGGAAAATGTACGGCTCTAGTGAAGAGACTGTTGCTAATCCATCTGAATAGACAGTTGTTGATGGCTACTAGTAGGACCAATGAGAAGATAACAGATTGTTGCAGATGAGTTTGAGCAATGGGTCTGTTGTAACTGTAAGTAAAGAACACTTTTTACACCAATGGCATGTCAGGAAAACAATGCCAGACTCGTCGACCAATCTGCATCACACTGGCTACCTTTGCTTCCGGCTGGGTCAGCCTGGGAGCCAAGATCAGTTTTGAAAAAAATCTGCCCAAATGCAGATACAAACCTAAGACTTTGAGCTGACAGCTAAGCACTGTTCAACTTGACTGTACTAATACATTTTTTGTTGGTGCATTGTGATAAAGAATGTTTGCATAGCTATTAATTTTGTTTAATTTTGCTTTCATTGTTCTTATTAATTACAACATTTTTATTATACTATTAAAACATTTTATGACAAAACGTGTTCATTATTGTTTTTAATGAGTCCTGTTGAATGCCTTGAATATTTTTGTAGATCTATTAGGATTAAGTTTATATTGACTGTCCCCTGTTTTTGGTAAAATGACCTTGGCTCCCAGCACGATCCAGCCTTGAGTGGGTACCAGGTACAGTCCTGGGAAGTAAAGGTGGTCGGCGTGATGCTGACCACATCACCCAAGTGCCATTTGGTCTATAAAATATAGGTCTAGCCCTATATACCCAATACGCCTGAAGGTATGGAAAATGATCCTTTACTTTACCTGTTATGTTATTATTTTGAATGTTTTGACTGTTATCACCTGGTTACAAATGAATATGTATTTATGGTTTCATCAGGTCTTCTTGCTGTTGGATATGAGAATGGGTGCATTCGGATTTTGTCTGTGGCTGTTAACAGTGAGCTTCCAGAATTGTGTGTAGACATTAAGGAAATGTTTTCTGACTTGCTGAGTGAAGGTTTTGAAATTTCAGACTTAACATGGGCCGAGGTAAATAAGGTGAGAGTCACCAGTGTGAAATTTAAACATGTTTGTGTATTCTAGACAAAGCATTAAGGTCTACTGTGTTCGTAAATTGTTGCTGTGATTGTTTATTCGACATATGCTTTGTTAATATAAATTTCTGTAACCTGTGGTGCCATTTCAAGGGTTTGAAATGAATTCTGTCCATATTCCATAGTTGTGGATTTCAAGCTGTACGATGGACATGGCCAATAAGACACCTTTTTTTTGGGGGGTGCCTGGTTGACCATGTTCTTAGTGCACTTGTATCCATGTCGAGGCACAGAGGCCGTCTGGAGGTGACAGTTTCAATTCCCGGCACGGTAACTATAGCCTTCGATTTTTATGTTGTCTAGTGTGTTCATAATCTTTCTACTTCTTTCTATGAGTGCCGATCAGTACATTTTCTGTTACTTGATTAATTCATGAAATTTAAACAGCACGTTGTCCTTTTCTTTTCTTCATGTTCAGTGGCTGTAAGCTCTGGAGGAAAGTCCTGGTTCCTCATCTACTTCTGGACTTCAGCCGTGTTCCAGGACTTAAATGTTGCGTGCGTATCAGTTTTATAAATGTGGCTTATCTGTACAGACTTTTGGTTCCCCACCTCTCGGGCAAATGCACTATGATTCAAAGACAATATTGATCACATCCACATTGCCTCCCCCCACACTCCATTTGGAAACCTGTTTCTATGATATCCATGAAGAGATGTAGATAGGTTTTGGCCATTTTGTGCCCTGGTCCTAGCATTTCACCATGCACGGTTCAGCATCTCTGCATTCTGCAAGCATGTTCTAACTACAATAGAAATTACAGAGGGCAATAAATACAAATGTCAGTTCCCTATCCTATACTTATTTGTCAAAGAACATCATTGTCTGTGGCGCTCAGCATGGCACAAAATGATGATGATGATACATGCTTTTTATTATGTCACTGTCTTAAAGTTCTTTATTCATTTTAATTGTAAAATTACAGTCTTATATGCTGGTAATGTATTGTTGTAATTGTTTTAAAGTGGTATGGAGTGACAAAAATTGAAGAATAACTTCCTTAATTATCTATTTTCAGACCACAGAAGCTTTGATTTGTTGTGCCGATTACTACTTGTTACTATATTCCGTGTGTGGTGACACCGTCAAGCTAGTGGATCACTGTCGCACTGATGTTGTTTTACCATTAAAATGTAAGTTTTTGCATGGCAGTATGATGTCTTAGTAGAAAATCTGTACCCATGCGTGCATAATGTTTCACTGGGTATAATCTAGAACAGTCAAGAACAGTAGTCTTGTAGCTTCATATCCTGCAGACACCAGGTGGAAATTTGCTACTGAAACAGGGAGTAATAGAAATAGAAGTTTTATTTATTAGATATTTTACAGTTCAGAACCTGCGATAATAAAGAATGATAAATTACAGTGGGCATTCTAAAGAGAATGATTTTTGAAAAAAAATATACAAGTGTATAAAGCAGGCAGGAAAAATCAGAAGGGAAAGAAAGAGGACATTCAAATTACTTCTCAGGGCGTGCAAAAAAAAAAAGTTTAGTTTTGTGAAGAAAGTAGGTGACAGCTGCAAACAGAACAAATGCCATTAACTAGGCTTGCTAGGGACTGGCCAGTGCAGCACTGCTAGTTTAACAGCTTGTTGAGGTCTTTTAATGTACTTCTTCTTCTTCGCGTTCACCAGCTGAACACTCTGGCGGAAAGTTCTGGTTGCTCGACCACTACTGAACTGCAGTCCTGCTCCAGAACCTGAGTGTTGCGTGTGCATCAGTTTTACAGATCTCATTCTCTTGAATACAGACTGTTGGTTCCTTGCCTCTCCGGCAGATGCACTCCGACTTCAAGGGAAGCTCCCCTATTAGTCAACTCTTACGACAGGCTTTTGGGAAGGCAGTGGGTCTATTCTCATTTTCCCCCACAATGGGGCCCCGGAGCCCACACGGGGGTTGTAATGTACTGTTTTGCCAAATAATCACGCCTCTGGGTAAATGGGTTAATGTTTGGATTATCTAACAGTATTTGACATTTGACATCTCTATATTGAAATGTTGACCTTTTTTTTGTGATTGTCAGTCATATTTAAAATTACTTTTCCTGTTTTATGCAGCTATTTCAGCTTTTGGTACATCTGGTTTCACTGCCTCGAAAGATGGAGAACTCATACGATTTCAGTTGAAGCAAGAAGCAGGTTAAATATTGTTTCTTTTGTCAGAGCTCCAGTTAGCTTTTTCTTTTGTAAATACTGTGTCACTTATTAGAAGATGGGCGCCATTGTAGCACAGTGACCAGCCAGAAGGTCTGCTATTCAGATCTGCATTGCAGCAAATTGTTTTCAAAATTGACTTTGGCATCAATTGATCCAGCCTGAAATGGCTCCCAGGTAATATCCTGGGAAGTAAAAGCAGTTGATCATCAGGCTGACCAGATTACCGATGGAGTGCTGATTGTTCTTTTAAAAACATAAGTTTAGCCCCGATATTCCTGAAAAGCCAATGGATGTTGAGGCAAAGCTACTCAAACACCATAAATCTTGTTTGTAAATGTTTATTTTAGAAAAGTTTAGAATCTATTTCAGGTTTGTTCGAATTCCTTGTTTTGAAGATTGTGAAAGCTGAATTTATAGATAGATGACTTGTTGATTTTGAGAATACATTTGTTTCTGTTACATCTGCTATACTGGCAAAGACGATCATTACAACAGTAGCAGCACTGTGACCTATCTGTTATTGTAATTAGCTGATTATTTAATTATGTATAAGGATGTGGTCAAGTTGTTAACAGCATATTCTGAGGGTCGTGGGATTGTTTCATAGATGTGTTGCTCCGTTCACCAGTGCAGTTTTTACCTCATATCCCTGGGGTTCGTCACTGAAGCTATAGAGTACATGCATTGTGTGATGCTGATACTTTTCTGCTGAGAAGTCACAGGGGATAACCACCTATCTTTTCTCCCTACCCCCCACCCCTGTTCAAAGCAAGCATGTCACAATATGCAACTAATTAGGTTTTTTTTCAAAATTGGGAAACGCATCTGCCCGAGAAATGAGAAACAAACAGTCTGCCTGCAAAAAAGCCACATCTGTAAACGCGGTGTGCATGCAAAATTCAAGTTCTGAAACAAGACCAAAGTGCAGAAGTGAACAAACAACCAGAACTTTCCACCTGAGTTTACAGCTGTCGACACATAGATGATGAAGAATGGAGTACAGCTTGGTGTCGTAGGCTGAGCAATATCTTATTATTTGTTCTTTTCAGTGGCATTTTTAGCCTAGAGAACTAACCATGAATACATTTCTAATAGACTTCATATTATAAGTTAATTCTACTGTTGTATCTTAGTGTTTTTTTTCTTTTTCAGTTTGATATTTTGACCATAATTACTGATGTTACAGGCCGCATCAGTATAGACTGGTCTATAGTGCCCATCGCTTCCATGCTTTTCGGTTCTGAGTTGCCACGGTTTTGTTTTGGCGTGGCTATTTCCCCACATTGTGGTTTTCGGCCTCAGTATTCACAGGTTAGTTTTCTTGTGCACGGCCTTCTGTTATTTTAGTATATTTTGTTTTGGTCTGTTTTACCTTGGAGCCTTAGTAACTAGTCACATGCCTACCAGCTGAAAGGTTTTGGGTTCGAATCTGTCCAAGGCGAATTTGATTTTTAGAAATGATTTGGTCTGCCAGATTGACCCAGCTTTAAATCAGTACCAAGAAACATCCTTGACAGTAACGGTGGCTGATGCGATGACTGCATTACCCATCAAGTGCAAATTAGTCTAAAATAAAATTAGGTCTAGCACAGTGGCTTGAGGGCGCCGCCTTGGTGTAGCGGCTAGATGGTCACCTGTTGATCTGAAAGTCATGGGTTCAGGTCACAGAGCCGGATTCTTAAAAAATGACCTTGGCTCCTAGATCAACCTGGCCTTAAATAGGAACGAGGTAAAGTCATGGGAAGTAAAGATAGTCGACATGATGTTTTCCACGTCACCCATGGAGAGCTGATTGGCCTATAAAATATAGGTCTAACCCTATATGCCCAATATGCCTAAAGGCATGGAAAAGGGTCCTTTGCCAGGCTTGAGAAGGTGTGTGTGTGTTTTAATTTTAACTGCAGTGCAGGCCTGTTAAAAATAGTGGCGACCCAAGAAATGGTTCTTCTTAGAAATTCCTCTTATGCAAATAAGTGTTAAAGCAAGAACAATTGCCTGGAATAAACAAATTGTTTTCCGCAACAGAAATTGGCAATATCAAAGATCACATAAGGGGTCTGCACTGTACTTACAATTCACATAATTCATACATGTGTAGGCCATTAGATGTGTTGAGGGGAGGGGAACAGACCTGCACACATAGTCCCTCCCTCCTCACTCAAATATTCTCACTTTCAAATATATTTTATCAGTGGTAAGTTCTCTATTTCCGCACGTCTTTCCAGGGGTCACAACATGTTCTCTTCTCATGACTAAAAAATGACTACGGTTTCTTTCTGATGTTTGTAATAAATTGTCTTTGAGCATTCGCCTCTTTCAAAACATTTGGGTAGCTCTTTCTAGCTTCCTGAGGAATTCTAAGGGTTCTTCTTTTATTGTTCGGCTTGTGACTTGTTTAATAATTGTTCAGGATCACAGTCTTGTGTTAAAACTGGCTCTAGTAAGCATGTTTGCTTGCATATTTACAGACGTATTTATATTTAAGTGTATCTTAAGCACATATATTAAGCAGTTTTATAACTAATAATCTATAATAAAGTGTTAATGTGTAATGTTGAAAAACAATTTTTGAGTAATATGAAGAACAGAATATAAAGTCTGGTCTGCGTAATCCATTTTTATTCAACATCCACATTCAATGTCACCATTTTGCTGTTGTTGAATGCTCTTATGTATTGTTTGCAACATTAACTTAATTTTTTTTTATATATGTAAAAAAAAAATGTTGAATTCGTTTTCATATTTCTTTGTTGTATATCTTGTCATTACTTCGCTTATTTTATTGCTAGAAATACAAAGAAAACATTATCATTATATTTGTTTTCTACTAATTTCAAATATGTTTACTTGAAAATCAGACTGCCTTCACTGCGCTCCTCTCAAGCTAATATTGGGATCAGTTATGGAAACTTTAAATAGATATGTTGGTAATGCCACACTAGTTCCAGTTTCCTTTTTTTGGGGGGGACAGTAAAAGTTAGTAACGTACAGCGGCTCTGGGAGGATATGTAGTTTTACTGTCAGATGTTCACACTCACTGATGCTTCCAGAAGTTTCTGCGGCTGCAGTAGTATTTTTAACCAATGTAATGATGCCTCCTTTGTGGCTATCTCTGTTTAGCCTACATGTTTCAAAGCCTCTGATAGAAAAAGCAGAGTCTGTATTAAAATAGGTTTCCTGAATGCAAGCAGTGTCAGTCTTTTGTTCATAGATGAATTTTTGAGCTTTTTCATCCTGACCCCTTCTGCATTCCACTGCATTATCTTTAGTGTTTTGGTATTATTTTGACCATACACATTACTCTGCTCAATCCTGTTCCGCCGATGCACAGAGCTGCCATCAGTAGTTTGGGGTGGATTCCTTCGAGGCTCGGAATCCTGTGCTGTTCCCGCCTGGCAGTAGTCCACAGGAGCAGCCCCATAATGGTGTAGGTATCTGAGCATACTCGTAACAGTAGATTGCGTTTCCATTTCTGTGTGACCACGCCATTCAGGCCGACATGTCCGTCTTCGGTGGGGAAAGTTACGGAGTCTCCCTATCCTTGTCCAGGTTTATCCAAACACTGCCTACTAGAAATCAGAGGTTGTGGGAGTTTCCCTTCTCCGCCTTTGATTATCCAGGGTGGGCTTTCTGTGTATGAGAAGATCATGATTTGTCCACGCATCGGCCGCACCTTACCGGGAGAGAGGCAGGGGTTACACTCTGCCAAGGGTTTCTCTCTGGCTTACTCCTGCCATAGCCTGGTATTTTACTCCTTTAGGCATCGGGAGTCAATTTGTTGGCGATGAGAGACTCACTGTGAGCCAGAGCTATGTCTGGTACAACAGGTAGCACCACGTGTAGGTGCAGTTGGCTTGATTGGCAGAGGCTGTAAGTTGCATGCAGGCATTTCTCAATTTTTAGGTGGGACCCGTACATACCAAACCTTGCTACATACTAGGAATATAAATAAAGTATTGTCTTCATATTTCTTTTGTACAAATATTAAATATGTTTACTTGAAATTCAGATTGCCCTCAGCATTCCTCTCAAGTTAACATTGGAATCAGTAATGGAAGCTTTAAATAGAAGTAAGTTTTCTTGTTTTTATATTTATTTTTACAAGACATTGTATAAGGCACATTTCCTTTCCAGTTGTACTGTCAAAGTCAGAACTGGACATTCAAAACACAGGAATGTGGGTGATGAAAGCATATCTATGCTGTCTTTAAGGTGAAGAGATGAGTTAAGAACTTATATCACACATTTGGAACATTTCCATAAACGCCATGTCTGATTCAGCAGCCAGAGGCCTAGCAAGTGGTCCATGAATTATTGTCAACATATATGAAATCTTTCTATGCCTTTTCTCCAGGCTCAGGCCCATGCCGTTCCCCATTTTCAACACTTTGGCCCCTGATTAAACTTACTTGAATAGGTCCTGATATAGCAGTTGATGGCACCAGTTTTGTCTTTTACTTCAGCGCCCTGTGCAGCGCTCTTATCATGTGTGTCAACTTTTATTTGTTCTTCTGTGTTTGCCCTTTAAAAAAAAAAGATGTTTGGCATGTTGTGTTGAGCTTTAAAACTAGGATGCGATACCTGCACCTTTTGGCCCAACAGATGACCATTTCAGCAGAGTCTTCATTGGTCACCTTTTACAGCGTGCTGGTTAAAGGACAGTGGGGCACTTCCCCAACAACCCTCCTCTCTTCCAAAATGAGGTTCCCACAACCCACAAAGGGGGGGGGGGGGGGGGGGGGGGGGGTTATTTTGTGTGAAAGATTATCTTCACAAGCCTTTATATCTGATTATTATGAAAGCATGTGTATGTGTTACCCCACACAGGCTCATCAGATTCTCCACAAGAAGTCATGATCAATCTCAGGCTACATATCCAGCAGAAAATGCAAATGAACAGCAGTTTGAATGATATCTTGGAAGTGTATGCAGAGCTCAATAAAAGACAGGATCTACGGTCAATGCAAGTGGTCAGGTATGATGTAATAGAGCCTGTGGGTTCAGTTCAGTTCAGTAGGTAGAAAACCAAAATCCCAAACTTGCTGCTCATTTAACTGGCTAAACTTCCTGTTATATTAAGGAGAGGCATTGAAGAACATTGTGACAGCTGGAAAGTTCAGTGGAAAGGGGGTAGAGGCAGACCAAGAGAGATGATGCTGGATGGGCTTAAACGATGGCATGGAGGGATATCATCAAGAGAGCTGCTCCAGGCAACCAGGGATCATGATCTGTGGAAAAGCATGAGCGCCTACGCCATTTGGCAAGGCACATGATTATGATATTAAGGAGATTTTATTTGTTGTCAAATTTGTATTCCAATTTTGGTTCTAATATCCTACCCCACTTGATGTCACAGGACAGTCCAACATTTTATAGGGTCGTAAGACTGGGTTTCACGGTTTTCTGATGCTTTTAACGACCCCAAAACATCTAGAACCGGCCCTAAATCCAACTCTACTTCATCCCATGAGAGAGTGCAGCCTAGGTCCCATGACTGCATGCAGCCTATCTACCACCCCCTGAAATATTAGACTGTCCCGTGACCTGTGGATTTTTCCTGTTTGGGGTAGGATATTTTAAAAGCACCCCAATTTTTTTGTGGTGTGCAGTTACACATCATTTCCTGTTTCTTGGTCTTCCATATCTGATGTGGTCAGTCTGTGGGAAGATCAGACAGTCTTAAATAGTTCTAGAGAATATCTTGGAAAATGAAGGTTATTGCTGTGATACTGGTCACATCATCTATCAAGTGCACATTAGTCTATACAAATAGGGAGCTAGCAACATATATCCAATTCATGTGAGTGGGTGAAAGAGGCTCCTAAATTATGGCTACATCTGGCCCAGTGTTATAAAGTTGATCTTCTCGACTTTAACTTTAATTTTGGTATATTGAGAAAATAAAATCTATGGAAACAGAAAGTGCTCCCACAAAAAACACCATGTCACACGTTGTTGCCAGATGTTGCACAAAGATTCAAGCTAAAATCAAATTAATAATGTTTCATGCTTTTCATTAGTTTTAACTAATATGACCAAGTTCAAAAACTGTTTCACAAAGCAGTCACCCTTCATTACTTATGTTGTGTAATTATCTTAGTTTTTCTAAAGCTTTTCTCCTGTAATTGTCTTTGTATTTATTTAAATGCTTGTTTTTGTGTTTTTTTTTTTTTTTTCAGGGATATGCTTCTGTTTTTAGATCAATGCTCAGCATCCAGGATTGCATTTCAGAAGGTAGGTGAAATGCTCACGCAGTGCTGTTTTTGTTAAAATATGTAATCAGTTCCAGTCTCGGCCTTTGTGGACATAACCCAGGATGAAGAGATGTTTAGCCACTCGTGGGTGTGCACATGCACCAGGGCTGATACTGGTAAAGACCTGCCTATGCCTGTCTGCGGTCATCCTTGACACAAGTTCCTAATGAAGGAAGGCCTGCCCAATCTGGATCCACATTCGAAACAAGGGATTTGAAACAATGACATCAGAAAAATAATGAGCATAACATTATGCCTTGCTTCCACTGATAGACAACAAAAATTAGCTTGGATATCTTATGAGGATGAAATCTGATCAACCCCCTCCCTTAGCATAAATCTGGATGGCCCTTACCGGCACCGCAGGTTACATCAGGCTAGTGTAGCCATTATAGGTGCCTTAATTATAACTTCTCTGAAGTCTGAACGGGGTATCTGGGATCTGGCTTGTTGGTTACATCTACCTACACCTGTCTGCAGTGATCCTTAAAACACTAATGGAGGAAGGCCTGCCCAATCTGGATCCACATTTCTTTTGAAGCTGAAATGCATCTGCCTGAGACTGCACACAAATAAGCCAGATCTGTGTAACAGATGTGTATGCAACACCAAGTTTGGAAGTAGATGAGTTGACCAGGTCTTTCTGTCAAAGTTTACTACAGCTAGTGAATGCAAAGAAGAAGCAGAACATAATGCATGTGGGTTTTTCATACTATAGAGATTTATAGTCTGCTTTGAGTTGATTTTAACAGTGATGTTGAGTGCCGAGTATTCAGTAAGAAATGGGAAACCAGTGAATGTAAAATTGCCTAGTAAAACTGAAACAGCCAACAGATGCTGGGATCAGTTCTGCAGTGTCCTGTGATGGTGGATGTATGTACAGTTAACTTTACTTGTCCATTTTTCATATTAGTAATCCCATTTTTGAGTAGTTTCAACTTGGCAAGTGAAACAAAAAATTAAAAAAATTATACTCAAATGTTGCAACTTAACATTGTGAACACAAACTATAGACAATGTAAAAACAAAGTATAGACGAGGTGAACACAAACTGTAGAAAATGTGAACACAAACTATAAACGATGTAAACACAAACTATAAAGTAGAAATGTCTGTTTTGCAGGAGCTGGAGTGGGTTAGTGCAGCACATGAGAAAATCACAGAGAAACTTATGACCAGACATATTGAAATTTGCCTTCAGAATGTTTCATCACCACCTTCTTCCAGGGGTAAGTTTTTCCTGAAATCGAGATATGCTCTAAATGTGAAGCCATCCATTGGAAACTGTGGAAAGACACATCCATTGGAAACTGTGGAAAGACAACTTTAACTTCACATATTGTCAGTCGTCAATCTCCAGGTGGATGATTTCCTTTTTCTAATCCATGCTTGACATTTAGTATGTGTGTCTGTGGGGAGTCTTAGTTTGTTATTTCAGAACTTGAGTGTTGATTTTGTTATTTGTTTAGTCATGGAGAACTCTTGATGTTGTCTATTTATCACTTAGTTGCATTATCTCTAGATTTATATCCAGATTGATCAATTAATCAGTTTGTTCCCTCTGGACTGCTAGCTGCAGCTTAAAAGTGGTGAGATGAAACAAAGGTCATTCTGGATGGGAGACCAACAAGGCAGATCCCAGATACCCCGTTTAGACTCCAGAGAAGTTAACCTGCGGTGCCAGTAAAGGCCATCCAGATGCTGAGGGATGGGGTTGAGCAGATTTCATGCTCATAAGATATCCAAGCTAATTTTTGTTTAGTCGTGTCAGAGGAAGCAAGGCATAATGTTATGCTCATTATATTTCTGATGTCATTGTTTCAAATCCTTTTTTCTTTTCTTTTGGAGACATAAGTTAATACTCTCTAATCCTGTTGACGAATGTATACGTTTTAATGATGGCTTTCTACATTGACTGGAAATGTAAATATGCCACTATTGAGTGATGCTAAACATTATGCTTTGTGTTGCATCTTTTTTGCGGTAAACTGTAGAGGAGAAATATAACTATACAGTCTTGTTCATCTGTCAACATTAGACATGTAGGGCTATTTGTCTGGCAGTATGCAGTGGTACGTAGTACCTTTTATAAGACATAATTTTTCAAAGTTACCGGAATAGATCATTCGTGGAGAGTGCTGGCACCTTATTTAGACACTTTCTAGTGAGTTCCGGTACCTTTTTTTTTTTCAAATATGCTTTGTGGTAAGCACAGGGACCTTTTTAGACACCCCCCCCCCCCCCCTTATGGTTCTGGTGCTGGGGGGGGGGGGAGTCATGCACACACACATAAGGGAGTGAGTGAGGATAACAGGAAAAATAGAGAATAACTGACAGGCCAATCCAAGGCTGCTACAATGCTTACAAAGAACAAAGAAAAAACAAACAAAACTTTCAGTAGTCAGAAGGTGAAGACTTTCATATATTGGTGACACCCTAAGACATGAAGAAAAACAAAAGAGGGTATTGGAGGATGCAAGGCTGGAGAAAAGAGAATAGGAAGCAGGCATGAACAGATCTATCAATGTAGATGAAAAATGCAAATAAAGAAAGTCATCATCATCATGTAGCAGGTCCTTTGCAGAACGTCGCTCTCATCACAGTTTGCCTGAAAGAAACTCAGTCTCTCGCCAGTTCTCCCGCCTCATGCATTTTCACATTCAAGGAGTCACCTATATCCTGTGCCCATCTTCGTGTCGGTCGGCCCCTGCCCCTCCTTCCTGGTACCATGCCTTCTGCTATAATTTTTTCCAATCTGTTGTGGCGCTTGATATGACCAAAATATTTCAGCTTTTGAGAAAGGATGCTGTTTATTAGCCAATCTTTCTTGATGTTCAGATCTTTTAAGATGTCAATATTTCTCATCTTCTTTGTCCAAGATATTCTGAGAAACTTTCTATAACATTTAAGCTCAAAAGCCCCTATTCTCTTTCTCATGGACTGAGAGATAGTATTAAAGTGAGTGGCACAAGAAATACAAGTATACAATGATCAGACAGCTGTATGACCAGCCCGTAGGCCTAATACTAAATGATGATGATGATGGCGTGAAACATTTGTGTTGTGTTCTGTAGAGCACTAACATACTAAAGGTAAAGAGGAGGAGACTGTGTAATAACAAATTCTGAAATGCAGCCATGAAGATCTGTTGTTGGCATGTTTCAGCCTTTCCAAGTGATTAACTAACAGAGAGGCATGGAAACTACAGCCCATGGTGATGGCATGTGACTAGCAACACTCACTTGCATTAAGAAAAGTCTTCCACAGTTAAAGCTTGGGATTACAGTAGCATTATATGTATTTAACATGATTCTTCTCAGACACTTGCCTCTTAATAATAATTTCAAGAACTGTACGAAGGCTTTACTAGATAGAACTGCCTCTCTTACCAGTGTGCAGTTTTAAATATGAGAACATCAGCTGCCCAGCTCTGAGACTTATTGCAAAATGTATTTTAACCTTGCTTGTTTATTTCTTCTTTACTTGCTTTTCATTCCCTAGAGGTGTTGATAGTAAAAGCCATGATGAACTGGCTGTCAGCAAGAAATATCACATCTGATGACAGTGACCTGAACTTGGCCAGTTTGGAAGGCTTCTGCCAAGGTTCACCAAATCCACAGTGTATCATTTGTGGTAGTGATATCCTTTGGTTTAATTTAATCATTTTGAGGTTTTGAACTAGACATGCAGCTTAGACAACTACTTCTTTCTCTTCTTCTGCTTTTTCTTTTTGTTCTCTAGACTTGGTTTTGCCTTTTAGTGACAGCTATGTATGTGCTACATAGATGCAGCTGTCTTAATATCAGATAATCCATTGCTTTTGTGGAAGACCTCTGCTTCCATTGTGTCTAAGTAGTGTACTATCTTGTGTAGTCTTGATACATGTCTGAACCATTTGATCTGCTGATATAGTTTAGTGCTGGCAAGCTTAGAGCATATCTATGCAAAATGGGTATAAATGAATCTATGACTGCCCAACAGTCTTTTGAGCATGTACTGCAAGTGTGCCCAACATACTCACAGCAGATTTTGGGTAGTTGGCTCAAAGGAGCTATATTGTAAGACGAGCTAAGGAGGGGGAGGGGGAACTGGCAGTGACCTTGAATGCACAATCTGTTTGTTATCCAGACAGGACTGAATGTTTAGCTTGTTTGATGTCAAATTTAGAAGATGATGATGATGGATGACACTCATAGTTTCCTTTTTTTTCTCTCTGGCATAATTTTCTTCAGTTCCTCTGCTTAGGTCAGAAAATTGATTGAGATAATTTTACGAACATATATTCCTCACATTACACTTTATAGTGAGCAATACAATCTGTTCAGCATTGCAGGTTTGACTAGCATTGAAAGCAACATCATTAAAGATTAAAGGACCCCCTTTATACCAGTGTCACATAGAGTCCGTGGGTTTTATGGAAAGAGATGGTGGAAGACAAGAAAATTATCGACATCCTTTTATCCTGGCATGGAGGGTGATACATACTGTTGGAGGTCACAAGTTGTGGAGAATCATGATCGTTTACACCAGGCATCATGATGATGATGACCCAGTTTCTGAAGTTAAGCTCTTACTTGCGCAGGCCCTGCTCTTACTCCCTGTCACACTTCTTCCATTTGTTGTTATGATTGTCACACTTCTTCCATTTGTTGTTATGATTGCTCTCAGGTGACAAGTTGAAGAAAAACATACCTTAACTGAATCCACAGTTCAGTTCAACTGGTTTCCTGTCAGTAAAATGTACTAGAGGTCATCCGTCGCGTAAGTGATAAACCATTCTTCAAAATGTATGCTTTTTAATTACCATTTCTTTACAGCGGCTCTGTACCTTAGAGGACAGTGAATGAGTTTAACACTTTCATGATCCTTGAGTACTGGGGTTCCATTTCTACGGTGGACAGTTTATTAAGAAACAAATGTCTCGTGGTTTTCAGGCAATGGTGCAAGAATCATTCTGTGGAAGAGCCTGGAGCCTCACCACATGAAATTCTCAGTCACCATGGGTACACTGTAGCCAGCCTTCATCATGCAGATGGCAAACTTACTTTGTTTACACCAATTATATGCATCTGTCTCCATTCTTGGGTATTTGTGTCCAAGGTGGTGGAAATTAGGGTGCCTGGGGTTGCACCAAAGATAACATTTCACTAAGGGGTTTGATTATTAACTAACATTTCTTCTTCTTTTCTTCTTCTTTCATTTTCTTGATTTAAATTATCTATATCAGCAATGCTGTCTCTAGTAGGAACTTCACTGTCTTTTGTAATTCACTTAGCGGCCCGTAAAGTTTGGCTTGCACTGGTAGAAGTTTTAACCAACATTGAATTGGAGTATACAGTAATTTTATGCTTGTGGGGCTACTGAGGAGTGTCAGCACAGTAACAATACTAAACTTTATCGGTAGACAATCAGGTCAAATGGTTTGGCCATGTAAAAAGATTGGCCGCAGACAGAGCACCACAGAGAACAGTGTTATACACATACAGCGATAACAGAGCCAGAGGTCGACCATGCATAAATTTTGGAGACATTGTAAAGTACTATATAAGAAGGGGGCCTATCAGAAGAGCTCTTCCTGCCCTGACACTGTGAGGCATTCCAGGAACAGAGGAAAGAAGAAGAGCAACCAAGGAGGAGATCGCAGCACCTGTCGATGTTTGAACAAAAGAAGACACGGATTGCACAATTTATCGCTTGGCATGTTTCATTTTATCTCGTCAGGTGCATACTACAGTAACAGTTAAATAAATGAAGCAGATAAGTTCATCCTCTTTAAGTGAAGTAAAAATTCAGCCACACTGAAAAGTGACTGCCTGTTTTACCAGGGAAACTGCATTGTCACTGTCATATGTTTCTGTTTTCAAAGACAGGTAAATAAGCTCAGCACAGTGCACAGGCTCTGTAGCACCAGCGAGGATCCTGAAATACTTTGGGTAGATTTGTAATCCCAAATTTTTCCCATTAGGCTACTCTTTTCGATTTCCAACCGCCAAAGGATTTTTTACATATGCAACAAGGCAAACGGGCATCCAATCTCACTACCCAGAGACCAGGGGGAATTACTAGAAGTCCAAGTCTGCGTGAAAAAATCCCAGCCCTTACCGGGGATTGAACCCGGAACCTCTGGCACTTGAGGCGGACACAATGCCTCAAAACCACGCAGCCCTCATCATTTCAAGGGTGATGCAGAAGAAGGAGATAGATAAGTATAATTGTACAATCTGGAAAGATGACAACTTTATTTGATTTTTTTATTGTGAATTGTCAGAACTGTGTACCCTGACACTACTTCCATGTCAAGACATCCCTGTGAGAAAGTGTGAGGCCTGCGCTCATCCATCAGTTGCTCTGTCAGTATTTTCTGGTAAGAAACTACATTTTAGTAGCTTATATAGTTGACTTATCATTCGTGAAATGCACGATCAAGTATAATTGTACAGTCTTAAGCTTGAAGATTTAGGGTTACATGGTTAGGGCAGTCACTGTGGACTGTACAGGTTAGGATGTTAATTTTTGCACCAGAGAAAAGGAAATGCTATCAGCTTAGCAAGGATTTGAACCGGGTACCAGACAGAGAAAAAGAAATGCTATCAGCTTAGCAAGAATTTGAATCGGGTACCAGACAGATGAAGAAAGGCTTTCAGCTTAGCAAGGATTTGAACCGGGTACCAGACAGAAAAAAAAGAAATGCTTTTAGCTTAGCAAGGATTTAAACCGGGTACCAGACAGAGATAAAGAAATGCTTTTAGCTTAGCAAGGATTTGAACTGGGTCCCGGACAGAGAAAAGGAAATGCTATCAGCTTAGCAAGGATTTGAACCGGGTCTTCCATGTGGAAACCCAGTGTTCTGACTACACGATCAGCTGCTTCTTTATTATCAAATATTGGAGGAAATTCTCGTAACCCTATGGCCCCCAAAAATTGTGACTGTTCCTGTCTCTAGTGAGAGCTGATGTTTGGGGTCATTTTATTTTCTAAGTGTGTGTTTCTAAGTATCAGTATGTTTGGATAGTTTTTCACTTGTCTGCAGTAATTTTCTACACATTCAGAAAATGTTCTCTATCACCTGATGTCTAGTGGCTTTGCATTGGTAGAAACCTAATACTCAGCCACAGGTATGGACATTTCTTTGTGTGGTCCTGATTCTGCATATAGTCCAGAGATGAGATGGTGCTAGTACTTATCATGAGATCTGGAGAAGAAAGGTCTTAATCCATCACTGCCACAACACATTTGAGATACAGATGGTGCTGGGTGTCTTTATCTGCTTCCTCAGTTTATGCCAGCAAGATATTGGAAAAAGATCTCTTATTTCTTTTATCCCTGAGATTATTTGTATCAGTTTCAGCTTGAGTACAGCTAAAAGAAACAAAGCCCAAATACAAACTTTTGAGAACCGTTTTGTGAAGAATCTTGGCATTGGAGAATGAGAATCAACATCAAAATGCCTAATCTTCTTAAATTGCCACTAATTACTGACTTCAAGGATGCTAAAGACTGCAATGGTTGAGGCATATGTAGAGAATGTTAGATAACAGAGATACCAAAACTGTATACACAAAAGATATGAATGAGGGTAGACCATGAAGTAAACCAAGAAAAGAGTGGAGAAAAAATATACAGACCTAGGGATACATGGAGTCACCAGCTGCAAAGAGAAGGCAGATCACCGAGATGAAGGGGGGTGAGTCATATCTCAAGAACCTCAGGGGCTCGATAGAAGAAGAAAAAAAAGGGTACAATATTTATAATGTACCCCAAACACGAAAATCCGTGGGAATTCCACTGCTGACTTGACAGTCCACTATTTCAAGGGGTGCAAGTGTGCTGATGCTGTCGTTTCTCTTCTAGTGTATTTTAGTGTGGCATGTATCTGTCTGTTGGTTGCTTGTTGATGCGCAATTTAGCAACCAGAAGACTAGGGAGTCCCCTTTTGTTAGCATCTTTCCTATGCCAGTCTCATAGTAAAGATTTTGTAAGGTGTGTTCGTCTCATCTTTTCCAATGATTGGGTCTCATCTTATCACTTCTTCGTAGTTCCAGTCTTTTTTTTTTTTCCTTTTTTATGCAAATTCACAGTGATTTGACCTATTCCTTCTATTTAGGAATAGTTTCCTGACAACCTTTCACCTCTCCAGATGTCCAGATTTTTGATATACACATCTTGCAGTTTGAGACACCACATTGTCACCATTTCCTAAGACATACACACTACACAAGAGATCATTGGAAGTGTGATGTCCTTTTAAACTAACTGGTCTAGCGACAGTCCCATCTCAGGAGTCTTAACATTATTTGTTAGCCACACGATTTCTCTTTCTTCCCTCTCCCCCAACAAAAACTCTCAGCCACATAATCTCTCTTTTTTTTTTTTTTGCTCCCTTTGCCCACTCCTAAGCTTATTCTAACTACGCTTATTCCATAATTTTTTTTTTCTTTCTGGAAAAAACATAATAAATTATTTGCCCTAAGTAGAGGAGGGGATATGGAATGGAAGAGTTGTTCAGCTTGTTTTCCAATATTCTGATGTTGTAACTTATTTATGTTAGATACACTCATTGCTGACATGTTTTTCTAAAAACATTTTATAGCATGTCAGTCTCTAATTGCTATTGTTTATTTTTCAGATGTAAAAATGATCACAGCCAAGTGGTTGTGTGTGTTATGTGGAGGATACTTGCGAGATTCAATACTGTAGCTTCACATGTTGTCCAGTTTGCAAATAAAATGTTAATTATTTTAGATGTATTTAGTTGTTTCAACATTTTGTAATTGTGTATAGTAACGGAATTTATATTAAAGTGTACGTATCGTTGATATAAAGTAAGAGTTGGAAACATGCTGAATACTCAGTGAGAAATACAGTGTGCTGGAAAAGAGCTGAGAATATTAGTTTGATATCTGTTTGCAGTCTAAAATTATGACTGTGAATTTCCAGCCATGACAAGACTGCCAGATAAGAGTGCTATGCAGGAAGCCACAAAAGAATAAAAGCAACATATAACTGGCGTCATCAGGTGCTACATAGTTAGGACATATGCCGATGGTGTAATCAGAGCACTTGTAAACTAAACGATTTGTCGTGTGATGAGGGTGACTGGTCGACTAACATACATACTTAAGAAGAAAACTTGGCTTATATAACCAAACAGCCATCTACTTCTTGGTGCAGGCAATGTTTTTGTACATTAATATTAATTTTCCTCTTACAAACTCAAAGTATTTTAAAGGGTCAGAGGCTGAAAAGAAGAAAATCTTGGATGGCTCAGGCAGAAGACACAATAAGACAAGTATGCATGCTGGAGAACATTGGGCGAAGAGAGGAGCTGTCAGAGTAGCAGCAAAAATGTCTGACATGTCTAGGGTTATGATCACATTGGGCCGGGTGTGCAAAGAGTGGCCAGCAGGTGTTACGGAGGTTGAAGTCCAACAGTTGATTCATGACAATTCACACCCAGGTGATCTGTTTATCTATACAGATGGTTCGGTGCTGAGAGGAAAGTGAAGTGCCTGGGGATTGTAGTGAAAGTAAATGAAAAATCTTTACTGCAAGACAGCCTAGCATACGACACCACAACATCCAGCATGATAATGGAGGTGAAGGTAGCTGCAGCTCTCCAGTGGCTAGAGAACAATATGCATACACGTGTCGTAATTGTAACAGACTCTGAAAGCATGCTGAAAAAGGTAAAACAGAGATGCTTCGAGCAGAGTGGCAAGCTTCACTGGAAAGGTCATGGGTAGTGAACATACTTTGACAGATTGGCTGAATCTGCACCACTGGGTGATGAATTGATACATGACAAGGCAGATGTGGTCAAAGCCCTTTGGGAACAAGCAACGGAATCAGTAGAGAAAGAAGTTTATTAGGGCCTGGAGAGACTGAGGCACCTGGGTGTAACCAGAGGGCCTGGCCGGCTGACTACACTCAGCGGAAAGGCAAGACGGACATTTAACCAGATTGTGGCTGGTACCATCAGTATTGGAACTCTGCGCTGGTTGCTGAAGATGAGGACGGAGCATGCATTGGAATGCCCCCAGTGCTGTAATCTCAATTTTTGACTCAACTCAACTCGAAGATTAACACCCAGTTCTGAAGATGCTGCTCAGGTAAGAATTCAACGGAAGCAAATGCCAGAAACACTGTTCAACTATATCACACAGTTATGTTCGGGTACCCAGTGGTTGCGAATTAACCCACATTCCGCTGCAGATGGACAGTAGAATATACCTTTCCATTTATAAGAAGATATGTTTTGCCAGATTTCTTTCAATTGGGCTTGTCTTATACGTCAGCTTAAGCGAATGCGCTTCGTAGTGCCGGGTTTGATCCTAGCTGCAGACGATTTGTCTTGCATTGGTTGTGACAGTGGTTCTGAGAGTTGACCACTCAGAAGGCAATGGCAAACTACTGAATGTAAAATGTGCTTAGAAAACCACAACAGCCAAAAATTGCTGGAGTTGGTTCCGCAATGTCCTGTAAAGGGTGTGCAGCTAACTTAGTTTGTCTTATACACAGAATGTGTTTTAAAATATTTATTTATTAATGTTTGGCTAAATATTAGGGGTTGTCATATAGGTGGGGGTGTCTTATAGAGGAAAACAAAAAAACAGTGTTTAGAAGCAGGCAGTTAACAAATGAAAAAGTTAACTCTCAGTATTAAGCTCCTTGTTTCTAACACAAATCCACACCCGTTTTTGTTAGTGAATGAACAGACATTGACCAAAAACAAGGATCATGTTTGCCTATCGACATGAGAATAATTGCTTGGGCAGATTAGCTGTGCTAATCCAGTCACATATTGCATTCTTGACACATCTTGTATTGGTGTTCGGTGAGCATGAGTTGGGTCGTATTATTACTATCAGTATTGATTGCACTGGAGAAGAGCTGAGAACATTTGTTTGATATCTGTTTGCAGTGTCTGATTTTGTTCCTATAAGCTTTTGTTAGAGACTTGAAATGATATCTTCTTATTATTCTTCTGTGCTCAGCCTTAAAATGGTGATTGGTATGTTCTCTTGTGGTTTACAGATAGGCTGTGATGTTTGTGCCTTTCAGCCAAACTTGTCTGATTTCAGCAATTTTATTTAGACATCTGTTAATTAAAGCAGTTTTGTTTCCATGGAGTCTCTGTGGTGAAGCATATCGGCGCTTGATCAGAAGGTCGTGGGTTTGGATCCTGACGAAACTGGGCTTTCTTCAAAACTGATCTTCTCTACCAGGTCGACCCAGCCTTGAGTGGGTATCAGGTGCAGTTTTGAGAAGTAAAGGTGGTTGGTGTGGTGCTGACCACATCACTCACAGATGCGGATTGGTCTGTAAAATATAGGTCAAGCCCTATATGCCCAATACGTCTAAAGGCGTGGAAAAGGTCTTTATTTACTACTTTTAATTTCCTATTTTTAAGTAACTTCGAGTTTCTGGGAATCCTCTACCTTTCTAGTCTCATCCAGTTAGTTACATAATTTCTCAACTATGTCTTGTTTTCTTTTTGTATTGTTTAAATCCATTTGTGTACCAAAGTTGTTTAACTGCTCAGACAATGACAAATGATACAAAACAAATCATAGGACTAAAATCAAAGAGGCATTTCAGATAAGGAATAGAACATCCTGGGGAGGAATGGCAACAGGAAGGAATACACTGGATGCAGGGAATCAGATCAAGCTGTTTCACCAAAAGTAATTTTAAAAAATATCTTGTCAAGAACCATTTGTCAAGACAACACGCAGCGCATATACACTTCTTCTTCTTCTTCTTACTTTCGCCTGAAATAAGTTGGTCTATATCAACAATTTTATCTCTTGTATAAATTTCACTGTCGTTTCTAGTTCGTTCAGTGGTCAATATATTTTTGTGTTACAGTGTTGTTCTTTTTGACCTACAGGTTTGCCTTAATGTATCAAATCGGTGCAGTCCTGAAGTATTTATTCTGCTGTCTGGTGTATCTTTCTACGGGTGCTCATGGCTGATACACATATCTTGAATGCTGTGTACATGTACACAAACATTGAGTTGAGTTTAAAAACTGACATAGCACAGTTATTTCCTTAAACGCCGTGTCACTGTCAGTGAATCTTAAAAGACAAAGCACATCTATGCTATAGTTGTGATCTTCAGTTGAGTTAAAAAAAAAACATCACACCATTTGTACCACGTATACTCCATAGCATATAACCTTTATCTAGGAGAGGGCACCTGACTCTGAGTCAACTGTATTGTATTTATTACCATATAATGAATCCAGTCAGCTGTTTGAGTCAAAATGTATGTTTGTATCATATAATGAATCCAGTCGGCTGTTTGAGACAACAATAATGTAATTATCATCGTGTAATGAAACTAGTCTATAATTTGTATACTCAAAATGATCGCCTTCATTTTACTGGATTTTAGCTTACATGGGTACGTGTTTCTCCGTAGAACGACTAGTCAACTGTCGAGAGCATTACACCAAGCACAAACACCAAAACTCCAGCCACGATATACAAAGTTTTCCATAAAATTACATGTGTGAACCAAACGACACTGACCGTGCAACGAACCTAGAGCCTTCGGAGGACGGGGAAACCGGCTTGAGCATTGGAGACACTAGATTTATTCATACGTAATGACTGAATTAATAATTTAATTCATCCAACAATTAGCAAAAAAAAGCTTACGGTAGTTGAGAAATAGTCTGGATAGTAAATTGGCTAGGGTAGAACGCATTCGTAATTCCGGGGTGCCTAGTTCGATCCCAGCTGCGGGCGACGTCGAAGCAAAACACCCTGCTTTGGTGTTAGTAGTTGTTAGAGAACCGACCGCCTAGGGGTAGTGGCGAGCTGCTGTGCGTAAAACTGCTTACTGAGGTTGGTTTTGTAACGACCTTTAAAGGATACGCAACTAACGATTATTAGTCAACAGCTGGGCGTCCGGAAGGAGCCAGCTACAAATATAAACAATTTGAAAATGTGAATTGTTAAATGTATTGTATACTTAACTGTAAAAGTCTAGGTAAAGTCGGGAGATATGAACCAGCGTCCTCGCACACGGTTATAACCATAAGAGCTCTGTCACCAGTACGGACAGCTGATAAGAAATTGTCCGCCTGTGTCGCCGTCCGCACGTAGGTCTGTAGCTACAGCGACGTTCCTCCATTTACACCAGAGTGTCAACTCTGGTACCCATTTCCTAGAGACTAGGTGAACCCCGGGAACCGCCCGGTTTCGAACAAACACCGTGGGCTGCAGCGAGTCGCAACTGGATTTGAAAGCGAGCCTCCTATCGACTGCGCTAACGCGGCTCCCGTCTACTGTAAGAAATGGTATAGATGCTTGGACAATCAACAGACAGCTAGAAAATCGAAGTGAGTCTGAAGATAAGGAAAAACGTATTATTTCATGAAAACAAAACCAGTTAAACCCGGGGTGAAAAAAAAAGACAACCGATTTATTTCGGCCACATTAAAAGCCCTAACACACTTTTAAAACCACACTGAAATGGAAAGTCGAAGGCAAGAGACCTAGAGGTAGACAACACTACAAATGGGAGGACAATATCAAGAAAAAAAAGACTTGACAGCAGTCTGAAAGTGTGTGTTACCAAAACAAAAAACATGGTGTGCTGGAGATCCATTGCAGCCAACCTTTATTGTGGAGACGGCATCTCATTGATTGAGCCAACACTAATGTATTTATCGGCATATAATGAATCGAATCAAGAATTTTACTTTTCCAAATCATCGTGACACCAGATAAGAACATTAAAGCATCCGGTACATTAGTGTTTAAATTTTATCTGGCAGATTTTTTAAGCATGTGAAACCACGGTCTGTTCTGCAGATTACAAAACAAGAAAGACATCCACACTAACGTTATCAGATGTTGACGAGGGCGCGTGTCTTCTTAAATGCCCACTCCCATTGTCGACTGTCAGACACTTATTTCCCACAGTTTTTCCCAAGACTTCGTGATTTTCTTAGCCTCTATCTTTTTTTCCCCATTTCCACAGCGTGCCCGGTTGAAATAATTTTGAAGTGTATGCTCTGAAATCTACAGCACAACTTAACGTTTCAATGCTGCCATTAACGATGCATGACTGTGCATAATTTATTACTTGTAAAATATTTTAAATTTTAGGCAGTTGTTTTTAAATATTAATTTATTTATAACCCACTAAGAGACTGAAAAATTAATACTATCTATTATCCATGAAAGGTGGCTGGATGCATACATTAAATTTTTTTATCGCGACTCGCCTCCTCTACTCTCTAGAGACTGACTGACTTTCGACCCCACCAGGACATCACACAAGCGACAAACACCCGATGACACAAAGTGCCACCACGTTAATGAGGATCACCGTGGAGAGGTCCCAGAAACCGCGTTCAGACAACTGGCCACATCTTTGGCCTGCCCATATTGCGGCGCCTGGCAAAAGCCAGAGTGGGGCTTCAAATAACAAAAAATTACGTCCTGAAAAGGGCGTAAGAATTAGATCCAACTGGAATCAACTCTCTAGAGAGAGAGAGAGAGAGAGAGAGAGAGAGACAATGTATTATATTCAGACTAAGGACAAGGCACAACAGACCTCGTCGACATATGTTCAAACTTTTCGATGTGGAGAGGTCCCAGAAACCGCGTTCAGACAACTGGCCACATCTTTGGCCTGCCCATATTGCGGCGCCTGGCAAAAGCCAGAGTGGGGCTTCAAATAACAAAAAATTACGTCCTGAAAAGGGCGTAAGAATTAGATCCAACTGGAATCAACTCTCTAGAGAGAGAGAGAGACAATGTATTATATTCAGACTAAGGACAAGGCACAACAGACCTCGTCGACATATGTTCAAACTTTTCGATGTAGGAAACACGGAGACGTGTCTCTGCAGCCTGGCACTAGAAAATGCCGAGAACTTGCTCTAACACTGTCAACTGTATGCTGACAACAGAGACGCAATCTGGCAGGTTTCATCCACAATAAAGACAAAACTATGCGGTACACGAGAAGATATGGACTGCACAATAGCTTTCTTAAAGATTACCTGCCTCCTGATATAAGTTTTCTGACAGAAGAATCGAAAGAAGCAAAAGATGTGCTAGTCACCAAGTCCGTTTGCCTCAGATAACTACATATCGGTGTGAGTCGTGGACTATCTCGCAGTCATCGGGGCAAACAATATGGGCTTCTGAGCAAAAATCTATATATATAAAAATTAATGTTTGTGTGTTTGTTTGCTCCCTATAGACTCGGAAACTACTGAACCGATTTAGCTGAAATTTTCAGGATATGTTTGTTTTGATACCGGATTTTGAACCATCGTGGTTTGAAATTCAACCTGTCGCTGTTAGAGATAGGTGACCACATATTAAGCCATAATATTCGAAACTAATATTTATAACTTTAGTGATTTCTAATTATAGCCACGTTAGTAATTGCGCATGCGCCGCCGTAGTCAGAACGCAAGGCTTCCGCCATTTGCCAGCGAGTTACGTGCAGCCAACGCCTTCTCTAATACATAGAGTAGGACGTGGTACATTAAACAAGACTATCTCTATATTTGCCACAATAACCATATTAAACACGATTTCTATTTTCTGTTTTTTTTTTTCAAACAACCTTCGATGGGGGGTGGGGGGGGGGAGAGAGAGAGAGAGAGAGAGAGAGAGAGAGAGAGAGAGAGAGAGAGAGAGAGAGAGAGAGGGCAATCAAGGACTATCTCGACGTCGGCGCAGACATTGACTGCGTCATTAACTTCATTAACCGTATTAGACACGTGCGATTTCTATTGTTGTGTCGTTTCATTAATATATCTGGAGTATCTGTCTACGAGAAAACAATTGCCTGCGGTTTTGAATTGTGTTTTAATCAGGACTCAGTAGTAGGGACACATATCTCTAATAGTTGAGTTCTCTTTTCGTTTATCCGATTAATTGGCTGCTTGGTCTAATGGTTAGAACACTGGGTTCCTGTTCGGGAGACCTGGGTTCGAATCCGCAGTAGTAAATATTTTTTTTTTACCCCGGACTAAAATAATATCCTCATCTGCTCTGTCGTGGTGACAGCACTAGCCATGTTGCCTTAATATTAAAAAAAAATAAAAAAAAAAAAAAAAAAAAAAAAAAAAAAAAAGACAAGTAAATGGGTAAACCATTTGATAATTAAATTTGACCATTTCGCATACTTATGATTGCATTTTAAAACTTTCCGATTGCATGGTTACGCTGAAATTTTATAGATTTTCATTTATTTTCATTTAGATTTAGTTATTTCATCTGCGTTGGAATTTTAAGCTGTGCTGTTTACCATGGCGTTCATTTCCTAATTATGTTTTATTTTTTTTCCTGTGTTCATTTGCTTTTCAAGTGTTTTTTTCCCCTCCCAACTACTTCAATGAGAGAAAGAGTTGTCGGTGAATTGGGGAGGGGGGGGGGGGGGACTATTTACTGAGAGAGCTTTAAGTCACAGTAACTGCTTTACCCACTTAAAGTAGCAGCAGCAGTAATAGTTGTGGTTGGGCTATTACACCATAGTGCTCTCATGTGAAGACCGCCGGTAAGGTTATGGCGTTCTTCTGTCGACAAGTGAAATTATACATCCTAATCTGACCAGTCTGTGGCGACAGCACTAGCCATGCGGAACCAAATCTTCTGGCTCACGACTCTCTGTCTACTCCGATGGTAACACAGATAGCAGTGACATTATTTTAGTAGTTGTACTGGTACTTGAAGGATGATGTGGTAAATATTACACTAGCCCCATTCACTACCTATTACAATTCTGCTCCCCATTTTAGTCCAGATGGACAGGGATGTCAATGTCAGTTACAGCAACAACAAAATATCGCCAGGTAATGATTTTCAAATATTTCGAAGAGGGAGAGAGCAGTAGTCGGTGGAAGAGGGGACGGGAGGGGGGTAATGACTTAAATTATAGAGAACTTAAAGAGCTTTACACGTGATTTTCAAGTTCTCATTACCTAATTTGTTTATATTTTACTAACGCTACCTCCGCTTTTCTATTTTTTACGACTTACTTTGTTATTTACAAGTACAGTTGTAGCTTTACTTCCGTCTCCTATAAAAATACAAACAGCTTTAGCATGAGATAACCAAATAACCACTTTTGTTACCGTGCTAATAGCACCATTTAGACGACCACTAATATAAAGACACAATTATATGGTGCGTGTTCTAAAGTTGGAAAACCAGACTATCTCTATATAAATGTGCAGAGAATGATTGCGACATTAACTATATTAGACAGGTGCGATTTCCATTGTCTTTCTTTTCCAAAAACCTTTGATGAGGGAGAGGGTAGAAGGTGGATTTAGTTGTGGGGTGGGGGGTGGGGTGGAGATCAAAGACTATTTCTTATCTGAGCAGACAATGATTGTATTAGACACGTGCGATTTCTATTTTCTTTCATTTCCATTTAGCCAAACTATGCCACAGCAACGCGTGGCCGGGTACAGCTAGTACTGTATAAATATTCTCAGAATACCATGGACCATGAAGAAAAGAAACGCTGACATTCTAAAAGATCGAAACGTCCCACCAGTGGGAAGATGGGAAAAGATATGTGACTCTTTGGGTAGGGCAGTTCACGTGGCGAAAGATCTCGCTAGAGACCAAGTTTATGTCTGGCATGCTGTTACTAGATTGATGTCCAGCTACACGATGATGACTCAGGTAAAGGCTGTGACTAGATTGATGTCCTGCTACACGATGATGACTCGGGTAAAGGCTGTGACTAGATTGATGTCCTGCTACACGATGATGACTCAGGTAATGGCTGTGACTAGATTGATGTCCGTCTGCACGATGATGACTCAGGTAAAGGCTGTGAATAGATTGATGTCCTACTACACGAAGATGACTCGGGTAATGGCTGTGACTAGATTGATTTCCTGCTACACGATAATGACTCGGTTAATGGCTGTGAATAGATTGATGTCCTGATACACGATAATGACTCGGGTAATGGCTGTGACTAGATTGATTTCCTGCTACACGATAATGACTCGGTTAATGGCTGTGAATAGATTGATGTCCTACTACACGAAGATGACTCGGTTTATGGCTGTGACTAGATTGATTTCCTGCTACACGATAAGGGCTGAGGTCATGGTCCAAAACCACGTAGATGTGCAAAGCAAGGGTGTCACCGGCTGAGGGCATGGTCCAAAGCCATGTGGATATGCAAAGCCAGGGTGTCACAGGCTGAGGGCATGGTCCAAAACCACGTGGATATGCAAAGCGAGGGTGTCACAGGCTGAGGGCATGGTCCAAAACCATGTGGATATGCAAAGCAAGGGTGTCACAGGCTGAGAGCATGGTCCAAACCCATGTGGATGTGCAAAGCAAGGGTGTCAAAGGCTGAGGGTATAGTCCAAAGCAGCGGTCTTCAGCCACCTTCAGGTGGCGCTCCCTTGAATTCATGGCACGACCCACGCCATCATCACCCCCTACCCTCCTCCCATACGTTCCTCAGCGAAACTAAATGTGATTAAAAAGAGGGGCACAAAAAGAATAATAATAAACACTGTTAATAAGAACTTCGAGAAAAACACGCACACAATTCAAAATAAAATCGCCAACTGATGTTAGTTTAGTGTACAAATATTATGGTTGGCAATGCTTTGTCTTGATTATATCTGCTATTTTTAATCTGATGTTGGACAATGCACAACGGAGATCACTCTCCGCATTAAGCTGCCAGCGCTTTTAGTTTTCATGACCGTCAAAAGCTGAAAATCTTGATTATACAAGTACAGATGAACTCAATTTCAAAATTGCTCGACACACCTCCTCGAAACTTTCTGACACCCCTTTGGGGAGTGGGGGAGGTAACCAGCCTGGTGATCACTGGTCTAAAGTCATGTGTTTGTGGAAAGCAAGGGAAAACTACCATATTATTATCTTAAGAAACTTATCGTGGAAACCAGACAAATGTGGCCATATCAAGCGCCACAGCGAATTGGAAAAACAATATCAGAAGGCATGGTACCAGAAAGGAGGGGCAGCGGCCGACCAACACGAAGATGGGCACAGGATATTAGGCACTCCTTGGATATTAAAGTGCAGGAGGCGGGAGAGCTGGCGAGAGACCGAATATCTTTCAGGCAGACCATGAATACATCGGTGGAAATATGCGGGTGACTGCAGTCAAGCTACTACAAGGAAATCCCGAGAATTTTGACTAAAAAGTTCAACGTATTACGTTGTATGCACGTTTTTCTGCTTCCCCATTTCGTTGAGCTTTTTAGTCAAATTTCTCTGGAATTCCTTGTGTTAGCTTGACTGCATACGTTGTGTTGTTTTGTGCACGTTTTTCTGCTTCCCCATTTCGTTGAGCTTTTTAGTCAAATTTCTCTGGAATTCCTTGTGTTAGCTTGACTGCATACGTTGTGTTGTTTTGTGCACGTTTTTCTGCTTCCCCATTTCGTTGAGCTTTTTAGTCAAATTTCTCTGGAATTCCTTGTGTTAGCTTGACTGCATACGTTGTGTTGTTTTGTGCACGTTTTTCTGCTTCCCCATTTCGTTGAGCTTTTTAGTCCAATTTCTCTGGAATTCCATGATGACATCGGCGTACTTCAAAGACCTGCTACATAATAGTGATGATGAAATCGGATTTAACAAATAAACGTTTATTGACCTTTGTGTTTGTTTCTTTTTTGTTGGCTATCAAGTGTTGCACAAAACTATTCCCTCTCTTTTGCCAGTGGGTAGGTGTGAAAAGTTTGAAGAACACTTTTTTGGGTTGAACGACGGTTTTAGAGGGGTCGCCTGAGATCATCAGAAAACTCATATTCATTGAAGTTATACGGAAAAAAAGTGTTTAAGAATTGCCACAACATGAAGGAACTGTATTTAAAAAATGCTGGGGTTGGTTCTGCAATGTCCTGTAAAGGATAGGCAACAAACTAACTAGTGCAGTAGCTATCATCATTCATCATCATTGACCTGTTGTGTCCTTATATGTCACATAAGGCTCACAATCTATTCCTCAGTTCCGTTTTATTCTGTGTAATCATTTCAATATCACGGATGGAATCCAGCCCAGCAGCTTTGGCCGCTTTCATCAGCGTTGTTTTTAGGGTTTCTTTTGGGCGTTCTCGCCTCCTTAATCCCTTTATTTTCTTGTTTGTGCATGTTTGGTGATACTGTGCATGTTTGGTGATAATGTGCATGTTTTGTGATACTGTGCATGTTTGGTGATAATGTGCATGTTTGGTGATACTGTGCATGTTTGTTGATACTGTGCATGTTTTGTGATACTCTGCTCATTTTTTAAGGACGTTTTCAATACAGCGCCATCTTCTGTGTCTTAGAACTGTAGGTACTAGTGGTTGCCCAGAATTTTCTTTTTTATTCACCCCTCTTGAATTCATCCCGTTTTATATCAACAATTTCCTCGGGCATTTCTTTTTGAAGGCATTCAACTTTCGTTCCATGTCGTTTGGAGGTATTTTTTCCCTTGTTTACTTTTTTTGGGGTTAAACTGACTTGTGTTTTGCATTCAAAACCAATATTTCGAAGCGAGAGTGATGTGATCCTTACCCGTTCGGACTGCAGGTTACATCAAGCTAATGTGGCTGTTACGGGTGACCCAGTTAAAGCTTATTTAGGGACTGAACGGGGTAGCTGGGATTTGCCTTGCTGACTGCATAGGTGCTGGGACCTGGCGGCTCACGTTTCTTGTACCAATGTTTTGGGCGCGACATTTTTGTTTGTGGACAAAGAGGTCCCCTTTAACAATGAATAAAAATTATCTTTAAAAGTACTGGTTAGAGTGTTGGTTTTGTATATTTAATATGATTTTAAGAGTATCACTATACTTATTTACTATTCCAATTATTAGGCTTAGTTAAAGTGACCTTTTTTTAGTTCCCTTACAAAATTGGGCTATCCTAGGATGCCAGCCACATATTATGGCGGCCAAAAACACACCCTGACAGGGTCTCAATCACTTGTAAATTACGGACTTCTTTCCGGAGAATATACTGCGGCAAAAGTATGATAAATTTCCGGCGATGATGTCACAAAACGCAACACACCGCTAAGTTAAACTCGCCGCCGAAAGTTTCGCCCGCGCCGCGCGTAGCGCTGCGCGGAGTGGGGCTACACTAGATGGCTGGGACTCACGAGCAGCAGCTACCGCATCGCGCAGCTTCCTCCTTTTATTTGCTCGTGAGTCCCAGCCATCTAGTTTAGCCGGGGATACTCTGGGCGGTGAAAACTGCGTTACCAATGCGGCACTAGCCGCGGCTTGTTCTGATTATATTTATCTGTGTTTCAGCCACAAAGAGCAGATTTTCGGGCACTATTTGCAACTTCTGTGCCACAGATATAAAGGCATAAATTATGGCTAAGTATTCGATTTCGTCATTATCACTTTTTTCGTTTCTCATTATTTTCGAGTTTATGTTTTTGAATGTTTACACACACACCACCTAATGAGGCCTTTCGGGGTGTGTTTTCAGAAGTCATAATATGTGGCCGTTATTCGAAGGATAGCCTAAAATAACAACGATAGATTTATTCCGCTCATTTTGCTAAGGGTGTCCACCAAGTACGCCATTTTGCACATTGTCCTTTCTACTAAAAACAGAAAAAATTAGTCGTCCCAATTTAAGACGCAAATTTTCTTTATTTTAAAATCCAACTCTAGCTGTTGTCTGGGGCCCTAATATAACCTATATAACTTAACGGTTGAACGCGGTTTCTGGAACTTGCCCTGGGATGATTCTCCTCCGAATGGTGGCACTTTTTATGTCACCAGGTGTTTATCGTTCCTTGTGCGTGTGAACTTCATGCATTTCTTAACACTAAACACTGTCGAATGTTATGGTTCATAAACCTGTTCACACAATTCATCAAAAGTGTCAGTGCTGACGAACTCCGTCCCTCGCGTCCACCCCCCCCCCCCCCTAACCAACCAAAACATGAGGCCTCGGGGACCTCCTCCGCCCGCCCCCCCCCTCCTCCCGATCCGTTTTGCCACTCAAATGTGTGTCTTCATATCCCCCCCCCCCCCCGCCCCCAACCCAACCCTATGGTTTCTTTGCGTCGGCGGGCCTCGTTGGGTGCCGATTCAGGCCGAGATTTTTTTAATCTCAGGATTGTTAATAATTCAGGTACCAGCCCGGAGAACATAACGGTGACGCCAGGTTTCTAGAACATTTCTCAGACCAAATGTGAATTACGTGGAGTCTATTCTTGTCAAATATTTCCAAATGTGAAAACACGCAAGCCAGTATTCTGGTCTGAAATGTCCAAGTATAATTTTTTTTTTTTTTTTTTGTTTGAAGTATGCTGATTTTTCTTCTTCTTTTTCTGCTGCTGTTGCTTCTTTTTCTTCTTCTGCCGCTTCTCCTTCTCAGCGTTCCCCAGTTGTAAACTTTGGCGGAAAGTGCTATCTATTAGTCCACTTCTGGACTTCAGAATTGTTTCAGAACTTCAGATGTATGTGCACATCCGTTTATTAGACCTGGCTTATTTGAATGCACACTGTTGTTTGCTCGACTCTCAGGCAGATCTTGGAGCAGCGATTCCCTCACCGGTATGATGGAAAGTTACAGAAGCCATTGTGATGTCGGCTGTGGAATACCCCTTACCTCACCTTGAGAACGTTTAGTCTCTGTGCTGGTTTAAATGAACCTCAGACAAGACTACAGCCTCACGTCCACCCTGCGTACCACGCAAATTGGCCAGCATGGGCGTTAATCTAGCTAGACGGGGATTTAGTATTTTGGTAGTTCTTAGAGCTGCAGTGTCCCGAATGCATACAGAAGACACCTCTGTTACCAGTCAGCTCACCCCTAAACATACTGGCAATGACGTCAATCGAAGAACTCATTTGAAAAAGATAGATTCTAAAGGCCACTGACTGTGATTCCTGCTAAATGTAAATTTTAGGTTCAAACAACTATCGTTCTAGAATACAAATGAGAATTTATGTTTTTCAAAACAATAAAATGTTGTCCCGTTGTAGGTTTGAAATAATGTGAACACAAACAAATAAACAATACATTACATATAACTAGTCATCCCCTTGTGGGATGCAATTTTTCGTTATTTTGAAGCCACACCCTGGCTCTAGCTGGGGGCCGTAATATAGCCCGGTTATAAGTATGGTCTAATGGCTGAAGGCGGCTTTTGGGATCTCTCCACGGGTGATCCTCCTCCACGTGGTGGCACTTTGTGTCATCTGGTGTTTATCGCTTGTGTGATGTCCTAGTGGGGTAAAATCTACTACTACTACTACAATACATTGTACAATTTATTGCCTAGAATATTTTGCTTATCTCGCCAAGTGCATTGCTACAGAGTGTAAATCTTCATATATTGAAGAACACAAATGATTCCTTTTTGCTGAAATAAATAAATCGCATTGTCAAGATGGGCTGTACATCTTTCAAACGAAAATTCAAAAACTAAACTCGTGATTATCACAGTACCTTTAAATTGAGCATGTGCTTTTTTGCTTACAGAACACAGATGAGTTTAGTTTTATTGATATATAACAACTACGTGTCCCGAGATAAGCAAACGTCGTTCTGTCGAAGAATTTTGTTTTTTCTTCTTTGGTGATCTTTAAACAGGATCTCTACTCAGTTGTGCGTGGAGACATTTGGGAATATGTTTTATCATTCTTTTCAAGCTGTCTCCCCGCTCTACCGATGTCAATCAACTGGCACTTACATGTAGATTTGGTGTACACAAAAACGGATTCTGTAACAAATGGCTTACGGATGGGAGTGGTCTTATATCTAATAACTAGTACACCGGCTAAAAACGTTTGAACTATTAACTAGATAAATACTTTCAGTTTGGGAATTAATTTACAGTATCTTTTAAATTTCTGTTTCCAGACAATCGTTACTTTTGAATTGACTAAATTGTTCAAAACCATGAATTTAAAACAACACGTGGCATCAATGGACATAGCATCTTTATTTACAAATGTCTTCCCAAACTTGATGCATAGAACTACGTGCTCTGTTTTCTAAACCATATTTTCACTCCACATTCAACTTCTGTGTCATTCGCGAAATGTCTCCCACCAAGGTGGGTTTTGAGGGAGCCAAAAAGGTGGAAATCGCAATGGGTTACGTCGGGGCTGTAAGGTGGATGTTCTAGAAGTTCCCACCTTAAATGGTTAATTTTCTCCAGAGTTAACCAAGTCGAATGTGGTCTGGCAATGTCATGAAGAAAATTACTTTTATCAGGTCTGGTCGTTTTCTGTGAACTGCATAATGAAGCGTCCTTGAAAACAAAATTTTACCCATCTAAGCACAGCTTTACTAGATAAACATTTGTCAGCATAAACAAAAAGCATTTTCTTTTGAATGTCATTTTCAGGCCGACCAACAAGGAAATGGGCCATCCCACCCCCCCCCCCCCTTTTCTCCCGTAAAAAACGCACAACAGCACGTTTTTCTTTGATGGTTCATTCCGTAAGAACAGTCGCCACTTTGTTTCTGTGTTGCGCTTTCTGATACCATCAACTACAACCTCTGGCCATTCCATAACTATATGTGGCTTACTTATTGACTCCACCTCGTGTATGTGTGTGTGTGTGTGTATGTGTGTATGTACACATATTTTGTTGAATCGTTTTTGTAAGACTGCCCTTTATTTTTCTGTATTTCAGTTATTTATGTATTTTATTGCTTAAACGCAACTTTCGGGTATTTGTACGGAAATTTCGTTTTCTGTTTAATTGTTCTTGGCAAACGTCCTATTTGAGACATTTGGTTTGTTGTACGTGCTATCTGTTTGTCAAATACCTCTCGTCTTTTTCTTGTTCATTCAGCATCGCTGTCATCTCTCCTGACATTTGCTGCTGTTAGTGGCTGTACGAGCCCGCTAGCACAGTTGGTTAAAACCATCTACGCGGCGACCGAGTGACAGTCCGGGGATAGGCAGAAAAGCTACATTTCTCCCAGATTTACAGTTCTATCATGGTATCAAGGCCGAAGGGTTGCGATATCTATAGTACCGAGCCAAAGGACTAACAACTCATGATTTCTGGATACATTAAAAAAAGGTGGCTGTACAGTGATAGATTTACTACAGAGTACAGGAACACCTTCGGACATACTGGGAGCACATTTTCGATAACTCACACTAAACAAAGATGAGCCGATGCACAAATAAGTCAATTTTATTTGTTCCGCATCAACGACTGTGTGGTTTATGCGAATGCTGGTTTCTATTATTTAACACAGTGCGTTATTTCTGAATCAAAGCTTGTATCACACACACACACACACCACACACAGACACACACACACACAAATATATATATATATATATATATATATATATATATATATATATATATATATATATATTAGACAGTGTGTATGTGTGTGTGCTTAAATTGTAAACGAAAAAGACTATCATATCAGTGTGATGATTAGGCTAGTGGGAAAGTTTTTGCACGTACATACAACATTTTCGCCCCCTTGTGTGTGGCAATTGTTCGTTATTTTAAAGCCCCACCCTGGCTGTTGCCTGGGGATCTAATATAACTCAACATATGGGTTGCATAGGTTTCTGGGACCTTGGGACCTGCCCCCCTCCCCCCCCCCCCCCCCCCCCCTGTGATCCTCATTCGAGTGTTAGCACTTTGTGTTACCCAGTGTTGGTCACTCGGTGTGATGTCCTGGTGGGATTGAACGTCTTTATTATCATCATTTAAGTACATAAAGGGGGTTCCCCCCACCCACCCACCCCCACCCCCACCTTCTTTTTGACGTCAGTGACCCATTGTGTTAGACTCATTTTTATAGACAAATCGGTGCTGGGTGGGTGATGTGATCGCGGGCGGTCTTTATTTCCTAGGACATTACCAGGAAACCACGTTAGGCTTGGTCGATCTAGGAGAAATAAAAGTCAGTTAATTTTTAATAAATCGGTCCCGGTGAGGTTTAAAATGGCACGCGTGCCGTAACTGCAACAGTTTCAGACAGCTAAAGACTGTATTAGCCTCTACAGCATTGGCTCTCAACCTTCCTAATGCCAAGACCCTTTAATATAGTCCCTCAGGCTTTGGTGACTCCAAATCACATAATTATTTTGGTTGTTACTTCATAACTTCAGTGAATTTGAGTTTTGTGAGGGTCTTTGGCGACCCATGTGAAAGGGTCGTTCGACCCACAGGTTGAGAACCCTTGCTCTACCCTTTTTTTTTTTTAAGGAAACAAGGGGGTGGGTGCTAACATTTTGTTCTACCGTTTTGTCGGTTAGTCAGCCTAGTCGTAATTGAATTGTACCTGTTTACAGCATCGCTGTGATATAAAAACTTGGTTCAGGGCCGGATTGAGACTTAATGAGGTCCTAAGCTACCCATCACCCACCATGTGCCGATTGTTCTGTAAAATCACAGCCGGCTCTAGCTTGATATCTTCAGAGGTCAGGTACAAAGTGTAGGACTATCCCTATATGACCCATACGCCCGAAGACGTGGAAAAGGATCCTTTTTTTTCTTTACTTTTGTATAGACCGGATGGTCTCACAGGATCACACGGTCTCCAGCAGGGCTTTTCAACTGACAACCAGAGGGCCAAAGCTGGTCCTCGGAGGCCTCTCAAGTGGCCCGTTGGTTATTACAAGTTGTACTGCATTAATGATCTTTCTATGTTGAGGTCTCAGAGATGTGGTTTTACAGAAAAATGCTTAGAATACATTGGACAGCCAAAAAGAGCAGCCAAGAGGTTTTGAAAGAGGATGGAGCCCGAAGACAACTTATCACAGACATCAGAAGGAGACAGTCGTTATTTGTCGACCATGTTATGAGAAGAGGGAAAATAGAACATGTGTGACCACTGGAAAGATTTGTCGAAGGAGGGATAGAGGAAGACAACGAGAGAAGATTCTTGACAGTCTTGTTGCATAGCATGGAGGTGTGTCGGCATACGAACTGATACATGCTTCAGGAGATCGCGGATCATGAAGAGGCATGATCGCCCACTCCAGTCGGCAAGGCACCTGATGATGATGTTGAGGCTCGAGTCTCTTGTCCCTGACGAGCACGATTTTCTAAATGTTGGCAACTGATTAAATGCAGTTGAATAGCAAACCAATGTTTCCCCTTTGTAAATTTGAACAAAGAATACACAAACAATACATTGCACAATTTATTGCCTGGCATATTTCGCTGTATATCGTCAGGTGCATACTACAGTAACAATTACATAAATGAAGCAAATGAGTGAATCCTTTATAACTGAAGTACAATTTCAATAACGATCAAACACAACATGACTGCCTGTTTTTACCAGGGCAGCCGTAAAGAAAGAACCATAGCACACCATCTTCTAAAATCTGGACAACGTGGTGACTGACTGACTTTCTACCCCACCAGAACATCACACAAGCGATAAACACCCGATGACACAAAGTGCCACCATGTGGATGAGGATTACCGTGGAGAGGTCCCAGCACGTCCGGCTACATAATATAAATCTGGAGCTGGCCGTGGTCCCAGAAACCGCGTTCAGACAATTGGCCATATTTATGCCAGGGTGGGGCTTCAAAGAAAAAAAGTTTCGTCCAAACAATTCAAATTCAATTTCTCTTTCTTTGACCACTTTCAGCTAGGTCCGTTCACATTTCTGCTCACTTTCCTTTCAGCTATATTTGTGGTGACGTTTTCTGGTCGCGATCTTATTTGATTCTGGATTGTGTTTAATGTTGTCACTTTCTGTTTGTTGTGGTTTCCGCTCTTGCTGTTGTTTTTGTAATCTGGCTGGCCCTGTGCTGCGCTCAAGATGATTGGATGTTGGATCGATTTATTGTCGTATTCCTTGGCTGTTTGTTGTTTCCGGTGAAAGTAGATTGCCTATCCTAATAAGGACCGTCGGTCGATTGACTTGGGCAGGTACTGATGGCTATACTGCTGAGGTCTGGTATTATTTGGCGATTTTCTCGTATCCTTTGTTGTAAAGTACTGCTCCTACATAGGGTTTTCGGTAATTTGGCTTTGGTTGTGTCGTATCTGGTATTAGTGTTTGGGGTAACGATGTCGACCTCGTTTGACTTCAAATTTTGGCTGTCGATGTGGTTCCTCTGGTGATGACCAAAAAACATCATCATCCTGCAGTTCTGAGTTATAGAAGTTCGGGTCCTCCATCTCCATGATGCGTTGGTTAATTTGGTCAATTGTTGCCAACGGAAACTGTTTCATCAGCGATGCCTGAGTTTTCTTATCTGGTGTTTGATGCGGCTTTTTCTGGGTCTCGGCTCCCTGTATTTGCTGCCTTCTTGTTGCCTCTTTCCGTGCTTTCTCTCTTTCTTCCATCACTCTGTTGGTTGCTTGCAGTTCCTTGTTAAGTTTGTTGTTTTTCTTCGTATGCTCTTCGTAACTTTTCCTCTGTTTCAGCCAGTGCCTTCTTGATCATTGCGATTTCTTTCGCGAGAAGTTGTTGGTTAACCCGCAGATCATTGATGCCCGCCTCGTCTTCCCTTGCCTTAGTTGGTTGTTCCTTTTGTGTCTGGATAGTGGGCCAGTGCATTCATGATGTCCTCCTTGAATTTCGTCATCTCTGCTGTCATCCGTTTCTGGGTGTCAAGAGTCGCCTGCATTATAGCTCTCAGGCCTGTTATTTCATCTCTGTCTTCATCTCGTTGGTTTTTGGATGCGTCTTTCTCGTCTCTGAGAGCTTGGATGTCACTTTTGAGTTGAGCCACCTCGTTGCTCAATTTGGTGGTAATGGCTGCGGTTATGCCTTGGGTTGCTTCGTGTCTTCTGCGGGCCTCATGGTATGGAATCTTATCCCGTATGGCCGTGGTTGCAATTTCTCTACATTGTTGCAGATAGGGGCACCCCAGGTACCTGGTGCTGTGCTGGCCGTAGCAGTTGGCGCACTTTCTGTTCGTATTGGGGTGACTTAAAGTCTGTGTCCAGCTTTGCCAGCGGGCAATTGTTGAAGGCATGGTGTTTGTGAAACAGTATCGTCATACTTCATGTTCGCTCACACAAGTGGCCCGGGAGTGCCATGCTTTTTGACAACGAGAGCACTGGATCACCTGTGGCACGTATTGCTCTGGTCTTTGCATTCTTTGATCTAGGTATCGTCCAAACAAGGACGCAAAGATTAATATAACCTAGACGTGGTGACTAAAGATAACGCATTTCAAATCCTTCATTAGTCAACCAATGGCAGAACGCTAGGATTTTCGAAGCATCCGAGATTCGTCACCTGAGCCCGGAAGTCTGTATTCAGAAAGCAGTTGAATAGCTCTAACGTAGTTAAATAGCTCTAACATAGTTGAATAGCTCTAACATAGTTTAATAGCTCTAACATAGTTGAATAGCTCTAACATAGTTGAATAGCTCTAACGTTGTTAAATAGCTCTAACATAGTTAAATAGCTCTAACATAGTTGAATAGCTCTAACATAGTTAAATAGCTCTAATATAGTTGAATAGCTCTAAAGTAGTTGAATAGATCTAACGTAGTTAAATAGCTCTAACATAGTTAAATAGCTCTAATATAGTTGAATAGCTGTAACATAGTTGAATAGCTCTAACATAGTTGAATAGCTCTAACGTAGTTAAATAGCTCTAACATAGTTAAATAGCTCTAACATAGTTAAATAGCTCTAACATAGTTGAATAGCTCTAACATAGTTAAATAGCTCTAACGTAGTTGAATGTCTCTAAAGTAGTTGAATGGCTCTAACGCTTGATATGGTCAAAATATTTCAGCTATCGAGTCAAGATACTGTTTATTAGCCAATTTTCTTCGATGTTAGATCTCTTAAAATGTCAGTATTTCTTCTCTTCTTTGTCCGTAGTAGGACAAAGGGTCTTTCTATAGCATTTCAGTCCAAAAGCCCATGTTTTTTCCCTAAGGACTTGGAGAAGTCCAAGACTCACATAGGTATGCTGCTACAGGGAAGATACACGCTCGCAAAATTTTCATTTTGATTTCCTTGCTGGTGCTTAACCATAGACTTTTAAAGCTGTTTACTCGTTATATTATTTAAACTACCTAGGATTTATCTGTGCGCATCTGTGGCTTAAAAGTTGCGAATGCGCTTTGTAATGTCGAAATGCCGGGTTCGTCTCCAGCTTCAGGCGATTGGCAATAGACCGCTTTGCATTGGTTTGAACAGTGGTACCCAGAGCCGACCGTTTAGAAACAAAACAGACCAACAGACAGACAGACCGACAAATAGACAGAGGATATAAATGCAGTATCACTATTAATCACTTAAACACGGCTCAGCCTTCTAGAGTCGCCTCATTCACCCAGTTTTCTTTGTGAAGGCGTTCGTCCTACCCTTGCTGTTCTTTCTGACCAACTGCGTCACTGAACACCTAAAATGTTCCAGCTTCTGAGGTATGATACTGTTTAATAAGCCAGGTTTCGCCAATGTCTTTATCTGGTAACATCAAAATTTTTTTTTTTTGGGGGGGGGTGGGGGGGGGGGGGGGACTTCCCTCAAAATCGGAGTACATCTGCCTGAGAGGCTAGGATCTAACAGTCTGCATGCAGATTTGTCAGACCTATGAAATAGATTTGCACGCAACACTCAGTTTATGTAACAGGACTAGAATCCAGAAGTAGACGAACAACCAAAGCTATCCGCCGGAGTTTACAGATAATGAACGCAAAGAAGAAGAGAACACCGATAAATTGCAAAAGAAAATATGTACGTTCTCGCAATTTGTATTTCAGTTCGCTGGCTGAGGTCACACAATGGGCCAAAGGCTTACCCTCCGCATTGTTACACCTCTGAACTTATGGCTCATTACCAAGTAATTGCAACATTACTGATGAAAAACTTAGTCTAGATCAGTTCTTCTTTTTCTTCTTCTTCTTCTTCCTCTTTCCCTTCTGTTCCTACTTCTTCTTCTTCTTCTTCTTCTTCTTCTTCTTCTTCTCTCGCCCTTTAGAACGGTGTTTTGCACATTGTGTTGTCGCTTACAGTTTGGCGGTAATAATTTGGCCATTCGGTCCAGTACATTTGATTTTAGCAAGTCTTTAATTAACAGTTCTCTACTGCAAACACACGCACACCCACACACTCGGAGAGAAGAGGGTCGTACTGAAAGTTTATAATAGTTCTGTTACATGCAGCAAAGAGGGTCGTACGAAAAGTTTGTAACAATCCAAGTACACATAGGGTCGCGGATGGTACACAAATTGTCTTTTTGTAACAAGCCTAGTACACACAGAGAAGAGGGTCGTACGGAAAGTTTATAGTAATTCTGGTGCACACACAGTCGAGGTAGGACGAAAAGTTTTTAGTTATTCTGGGGCACACACAGTCGAGATAGGACGGAAAGTTTTAACAGTCTATATACTAACACAGTCAATAACTTTGTGGAAATTGTCTAGAAGTTGGTGTCTAAATACTTCAGCTGACCCGGTGCTGGAGTCGCTTGTCTAGAAGATGGTGTCTTAATACTTCAGCTGACCCGGTGCTGGAGTCGCTTGTCTAGAAGATGGTGTCTTAATACCTCCGTTGACCCGGTGCTGGAGCTGCTTGTCTAGAAGATGGTGTCTTAATACCTCCGTTGACCCGGTGCTGGAGCTGCTTGTCTAGAAGATGGTGTCTTAATACTTTAGCTGACCCGGTGCTGGAGTTGCTTGTCTAGAAGATGGTGTCTTAATTCTTCAGCTGACCCGGTTCTAGAGTTGCTTGTCTAGAAGATGGTGTCTTAATACTTCCGTTGACCCGGTGCTGGAGTTGCTACTCACTGCGACAGCGATGAAGACAAGTCCTTGAAAGCATTGAAGTGTTGTATAGCCGTGCTGCAAGTACCGCCCTAATAACGCGAGCCGAACGAACAAAACACCTGTGGAGGTCTTGTTACGTACTGCTCGTGTGACTGGGCAAGAGATAATCAGTTGATAGACTTCATTTGCTTGATCTGGTGCTCTGTATGTGGTCAGGCTACTGGCTGGACAAGACATCATCATTTACTTCTGTTTGGGTTAGGTCTCTGATACAGCAACTAGCTAGACGAGAGAACATCAGTTTACTTCTGCCTGTTTTAAGTCTCTGATACAGCTACTGGCTAGACAAGAGAACATCAGTTTACTTCTACCTGTTTTAAGTCTCTGATACAGCTACTGGCTGGACGAGAGAACATCAGTTTACTTCTGTCTGTTTAAGTCTCTGATACAGCTACTAGCTAGACGAGAGATCATCATTTACTTCTGCCTGTTTTAAGTCTCTGATACAGCTACTGGCTGGACGAGAGAACATCAGTTTACTATAACACTTACAGACAAATCAGCACTCGATGGTTGATGTCGCTCCTAGGCAACAGGGCATCTGGTCGTTAAAAAAAAAAAAAGCAACATGAAACAAATCAGCCTAACTCTTCGATATAAAGGCACGACAGATACGTTTATTTTTTTAAGGAGTGGGAAATTCAAATCGTGTAACAGCTCTCTCTCTCTCTCTCTCTCTCTCTCTCTCTCTCTCTCTCTCTCTCTCTCTCTCTCTCTCTCTCTCTTTCTCTCTCTCTCTCTCTCTCTCTCTCTCCCTCTCTCTCTCTCTCCCTCTCTCTCTCTCTCTCTAGGAAAGTGACTTTCTACAACATTCAATTTCTCTTTGTGTGAGACAATGTGGATGATGAAATAACTAGCACCTAATTCGCGATATTACACGGTAGAATTTAGGCAGGAAATAAGCTTAAAGGGAGAGAGCAAACCTCATTTCCAACCTTCAGACAGATATCAAACCTGTTGAAACGGTGTAGGCACCCCACTTCAAGTGTCCCGGTAGGGGAAATAATCCATTCCTGTTTGTAAAGGGTGATAACAGCTGCTTGTGCTAGTAAATTTTCTGAATAACAGTTACTTCTTGGGCTGTTTATTGTCGGCAACATGTGTTAAAACGGCCAGAATAAGGGCCTTCCCAGGCACAGCTCGAAGTACAACTCTGATAGCTTGAAGTGTTGCACGAGATAAGATATAGTTGCCCAATTACTGATGGACAAGTCTCTTCAGGGTCGAGATGGTGTGCTGGTCTTAGGCTACTGAACAATTCTGTAGTAGCGAACAGTTACGTAGATATCATCCGATGATTAATAAAGCGGTAGGACAACTACACAGGGCAAATATACACGACCTTGTGTGTGGAGGGGGTGGATGTGAGCGAGTGGGTGGGGGAAGAAGTGGCCTGGTGTTCCTCATGTAGCAAGTGTCTAGCAAAGCGGCCCTGGATTCACAATACGTCAGAATCTCGACCCTCGGTCAACTCCATATGCTTGTGCATTTTCAAATTTCATTTCGCTTATGTCCAGTATCTACCAGTCATGTTCGTCGGCTCCCTACTCCTTTTGACAGTAACTATATTTTTTCAAGGCAGCCGCTGTGGTGTAGCGGCTAGACGCTCGAATACGGAATGGAGGGTCGTCTGTTCGAGCCCGAACGGAACCGGGCTTTTTTCTTCACCCCCCCCCCCCCCCACTCCCCCATAAAAAATGACCTCGGTTCCCAGCCTTACGTGGATAACAGGTAAAACTATGGGCAGTAAAGGCAGCCGGTGTGATATTCACCACATCACTCACCAACTGCCGATTGAGTCTACTACTGCTTTTGCTGCTACTGCTAATGCTGATGCTACTACTACTACTACTACTTCTTGACTAACATCACTGACTTGGCGACCCTGCTTCTCCAAGTGCTGCAGTCTCTAGCAGAAGCTATCAATTATTGTGTTTATTATACTATTTTAGGACCTCTTTGGTTGAATGTTCACAAAAACTCCCGACTTTGTTTGACTACATCTAGCAGACGTGTGTAAGTGAAAACTGTTTTGATTACTGACACGTGATGTCTGCTTTTGCAAAAGTATCAACTGGATTTCTTCGATCGTTACATCGATATTGTCTGTCCTTTTTTCGTATTTGATCTCAGCCATTAATACTGAACTGATATTGGGAAAACATTTGAATCAAAGGGAAGGACGTTTAACTAATGTAATAAAAGTATTACTAGAAAACGCAAACAATTTAATAGACATAATCACCATTATCATAAATAGCAGGTACTATGCAGTACAAGACTTTCTTTAAGGGTTTTCGTGGTGATGGTCAAGATGTTTTCTTTGCGCTCTGAAAGTCGTGGGTTCGTTTTACGGCTGCATCTTTCAGTTAACAAAACGCTGTGTTGGGGATCGTCGCCAGAGCTACAGTGTTCGTGCTTTATGCCACGATCAAGATCTCGACTAACCATTCTGTTGAGTGAGACCGCGCCGTATTGGGTAAAACCTGATGCAATGAAGTCGATCCCACAGATTTTAACCTTTTTAACATCTCCTTCAATACCGTTGAAAAACTTCGCCTCTTGCTAATATTCCTGTCTCACGCACTTGAATGTTCCTAGCTCAGGTATGCGAATGTTCCTGTCTCACGCACTCGAATGTTCCCACCTGACATATGTTTGTCCCCCAAGGTGTCTCCGATACCGTCTGTGCACATTCGTGCTGGTAGACTCCTTCTTCTTCTCCATGCTTCCCATTTGTGTTTTTCGAACTTTCACCTTCTAGCCACGTATTTCACAGTTCCATGGTGTTTACGCCCCAAGTTTTCTTACTTTTTCAAATGTAAATTTCATTATATCTTCTCTCCTAATGCTTCTCCTAAATTAATCGCTGTCACTGTGTAGGATGCAATTTTTATTTCCTATTTCAAAGTACAATCCGTCTTTTGTCGGGGGCCCTAATATAACTTACCGGTTGAAGGATCCTTGGAAATAAACGCGACCGGTGCCATGTTGACTACATGTCTGATAGGCAAAAGCATCTTATTTTTCTGCGTTTCCCGGCTGCAAACTCCCGTGGACAGTTTTTTTTTTGTTCTTCCACTTTTAACTTCTAAGTCTTATTCCACAACATGAGGTTTGTATACCAGTCCGTTTTACAGATCTCACTTATTTCTATGCACACTGCTGTTTCCTCGCCAGCAACAGAACGTGACGATTAAAGACAGATGAATCGCTGGTGTTCTTATTTTTCAGCTCTACACAAATAGTCCTTATGCTTTACTCAGACTTTACTGTGGGGAAAAAGGGGGGGGGGTGTTGTTAGAGAAGCACTCAGAGTGAGTGAGAATCGTGTTAGGACTCTACACGAACACGTCTAAGCCGTGTTAACATAACCACAACAGCGTCTGTTACCGCAGGAACTAATGAGTTTTTACACTTCTTGAGAGCTTGCTATGGACTTCCTCGATGTTTTTATCGTGTCTGAACCAGGAACACACATTACAAAAACACCAACACAAAAAGAAGATGCCACAAGAAACACCACTGGAGCAGGGAGCACTGTTAACTTACACATTTTCTAAAAAAAAAAAAAAAGAAAGAAAAAGGGTGGGGGAGGGGGGCGGCAGGTAAGATCTAAGCCTTGTTCACATTTGTAACTTTATTTAAATAAATAAAGGGGGCTGCGTGGTTTCCGCCTTGAGTGATGGAGGTTCCAGGCTCAATCCCCGTAAGGACTGGGATTTTTTCACGAGGACTTGGACCGAGTGCAATGTTTTGCGTACGTAAAAATCCCCTGGCAGTTGGATATGAAAAAGAGTAGCCTAACGACGTTAAAGCAAATAGAGACCATCTATTCATGGTGTGTGTGTGTGTGTGTGGGGGGGGGGGGTACCCGCTTAGCCCTTCAAAAACATTGTGTGTGTTGGGGGGGGGGGGGCGCTCAGCCCCTCCCTCTCATTTGGTAATTTACCAGGTTAGATTAAATCCTGTAAAGAAGACATGTTGGGGGAAACATTGACAGGCTGATAAATAAGTATGGGTAGATTGGTAGGTAGGAATAAACAGACAGCCAGGAACACAAGGAAACCATTCAGGCAGAAAGCGAAAGAGACATATGGCCTAACTAGCGGACATGGAAACATAGTCAGCAAACAGACAGACAAAACACATAAGACATGCATATGGACAAACAGAGAAAGAGAGAGAGAGTGAGTGAGACAGACAGACAGACAGACCGACCGACCGACCGACAGACAGAGGGGGAAGCGGGGAGAATAGGAAAGGAAACTTACAAGATAAAACGGAACACGTAACGAACGAGGGCCCATCTACATACTTTTGGACACGTGATTGGACGTTCGTGCATGTGTCTTAACCTTTAAGACGCGCCAGTTTAAGTAAGAGGGGTGTCAGCTTGGTACGAGATTATGTTCTGTCGACGGTCTTTCCGGCAACCACAAGTGTTTTATATTACAGGATGTGAGCGCTTTTATTGACCCCATAACATGTACAACTGGCCCTAACCCCTCCCCCCCCCCCCCCATAATACTCACCTAGGTCACACGAGAGAGTGCATTCTGCGTCCCGTGGTTTCAGACTTCTTAAAATTTTGCTGTGGCCCCCAAAACGCTGTGTTGCTGCAGACACGCAACGCTTCCCTCTTCGCACCCACCAAAGCTAACAGCTGGAATAAATTCATCTCCTACTGAAAATCCTAAACGGCTGTCATATACCC
>CAJHNH020000294.1:80000-85000 GCA_905116865.2 Candidula unifasciata
TTATTGAAGAAGGGCACACTGGCATCAAACAAAGCGTTATGAATGTTCGTGAAAATTGCAATGTGGGCACATGAGGTGTTTGCTCGAAGATAAGTTCTCACCAGAAAGTAAGCCCTAGAGTGATTTTTCAGGATAACGTAACAACCCTTGACCAGTCAGGGTCGGTGAGATTTATCGATGGAACCACTAGCAAATAAAACCCGCCATCTTTCTCAGTCTTCCTCTTGATGAATAAATGTGAATGATAACTTAGTCCTGTACATTTCTTGATGTTGTGATTCCAAGTTCTCCTTTTCCATCCTCTTCTTCGACCCCCCCCCCAACCACCCTCTCCCCCACCCCCCCCCCCCCACCCCTCACCCCCACTTTCTTTGAAGTACAGTCCCTGCAGTCGAAAAGTGTCTCACCACGTGCTCGAACCAAAACTAGCTTGGGACATTTCCCCACTGCCAAGAGAAGCTTTTGATGTCCTGCAAATTTTTATGTTTTAAACATGTTCGTTAGTTTTGAGTCCTAAGTAACTAATTCATAAAAATTCATAAAATGCACTTATAACATTGGCATTAAGCATTTTTCAGGATGCTGACACACACAAGAAAAGTCCTACCCCAAATATAAGCCCCATTGAAGATCACTTGGCAGGTGGATGGATTTCGTTCGTCCCTTTAACGTGGTGAATTATAAAATAAAGTAACCAATATATAAATAATCAGAAATAAATATTAGTACTAAAATTAATAACTTAAATAAATAACAATTATGGTTAAGCATTTGTAAAATAACTAGACGCCCGCCTACGGATCGGAAGGTCGTGGACTTGTTTTCAAAAATGACCTTGGCTCCCAAGTCGACCTATCCTATAGTGGGTACCAGGTGCAGTCCTGGAAGTAAAGGCGATCGGTCTTTAAAAATATAGGTCTAGTCGTATTTACCCAATACGCTTAAAAGCGTGGAAAATAACCCTTTATTTTTTTTTTAACTATTTGTAAAATAAAGATATATAAAATGAAAATAAGACACCCCCTGATATTAGGCAGTATCTCATAGGGCAAACATTATTATACAACCCAGGCTTATTTTCGGGAAGCACAGTAGTAGTGTTAGTGACAGCTCGGAATAAAGGGAAGAAAGAGACGCAGCTTGTCAAACGTACAGATGGGTCGTTTAAATATAGATTGTGCAGCATCTGGCGCGCTGGAAGACTGATGCAGATTGGGATTACTTCAGCGCCAGTGGTTGAAGCGCAATGTTAGAGAATGCAGCCTATCTGTCTATCTGTCTATCTGTCTATCTATCTATCTATCTATCTATCTATCTATCTATCTATCTATCTATCTATCTATCTATCTATCTATCTATCTATCTATCTATCTATCTATCTATCTATCTTCTATCTATCTATCTATCTATCTATCTACCTATCTATTCTATCTATCTATCTATCTATCTATCTATCTATCTATCTATCTATCTATCTATCTATCTATCTATCTATCTATCTATCTATCTATCTATCTATCTATCTATCTATCTCTATCTATCTATCTATCTATCTATCTATCTATCTATCTATCTATCTATCTATCTATCTATCTATCTATCTATCTATCTATCTATCTATCTATCTATCTATCTATCTATCTATCTATCTCTATCTATCTATCTTATCTATCTATCTATCTATCTATCTATCTATCTATCTATCTATCTATCTATCTATTCTATCTATCTATCTATCTATCTATCTATCTATCTATCTGTCTATCTATCTATCTATCTATCTATCTATCTATCTATCTATCTATCTATCGATCTATCTATCTATCTATTTATATATCTATTTATCTTTCTATTTGTCTGTTTTATCTGTGTCTATCTCTTTGTATCCCCATCTATATATCTTAAATAATACATTGACTAAAGCAATAACACACTTAACTACAAAGAGTTACTAATGTGAAAATGAGAACATGTACAATTATAAAATATGTATGTTCCCTGTACACTTATTTTTCTAACAATGCTACAAATGCTAGCAGAGACTACTACTGCTAATGCTCCTAATATTGCTGCTACTACTCTTAAACAAAACAAACTTTATTATCTGGTAAAATACTTGTATTGCCTGCTGTGAGGCAACAAATATATATATACCATTGGTTTGTTGCGCTTTGACTTGCCTATTTCATTTACTTTACTTAGGTGTTCCTGCCACAGCTACAAAGAAACCATAACTTCGCATGATTGGTACTGTAGAGTAATGTCCATTTCACCCATAATAATTAAAATAATAATAATAATAATAATAACAACAACAAAAATAATGTAGCTAATCTAAGCAAAAGAAGCTGAAAGAAGAATGTCGGTGACCTGGATTAATTAGAAATGTAAATCCCCCCAAACAGGGCTGGGATTTAGACATAATGAGGCCCTAAGGAATTTAAAACACCGAGGCCCCGTCTTAAATTACACCGGTTAATGTATTAAAATTTTTTTTTTTTGTATGTCTAAGTTAATAAAATGTGGAATTTGACGCATATCAAACGGATTATTTTATTCAATTTAAACAGGCTACAAACAGTTAAGAATAAATGAAAGCTTGAGATAATATACTCTAAATTATAATAATACAATCTGCAAATTTTTGGGGACTTTTTTAATATATTTTTTTGACAATATATATATATATTTTTTTTAAAAAGCATTTGCGGGGCGGGAGGGGGGTGGGGGGGGGGGGGTTAAACACTTGCAGATTGTCAGGTCTTGAGCTGTAGCTTCGTTAGCTTATGCCTTAATCCAACACTGCCCCAAATAATAATAATAATAACAACAGCAGCAGCAGCAACAACAACAAAGCAGCACTTTGCAAAAGAGGTTTCAGGAATATGTTGGAAAACACTTTAAAATGGAAAAACTGCAAGGTGCAACAGAACGAAGTAGGAAAAGTTTTCAGTGAATGTTGTAACTATGAAACGTATTGCATGTTGTCATGTACATATTCAGTGACAGCCCCAGGTATGTTGACTGTTGGTTGTTACCTGAAGTAGATATTGAAGCAGCATGCTGGTGATGCTCTCACCTGGCCAAACAACGACAGCCTGATCTATTTTTGTTGCTGACTGCATGTTGCCCTACAGCCAGGCTTACGCTGTATCGGGTGTAGTAGACTGCAGCTTTTTGTCGATATGGATATGTCTTACATGGACAATGGGGTTGAGTGGGGGGGGGGGGGGGGGGGGGGGGGGGGGGTTATGAACGACATACAGTTTGAGTCAGGTTTATAATCGAGGCTGATTTAATAATTGGGTTTGAGTGTGGTTGATAAACGACACACAATTTTGTCAAAACTGAGTTTATAGATGTCATAAAACTGTGATTTAATGTATATACGTCAGGAGATTATTATTGTATTAGGTCTATACAGTCGAGTCTGGATAAGCAGAAGTCGCAGGGACCTAAGAAAATGCTTCCACTTATCAGGATTTTTACTTATCCAGACAGCACACACAATAGAGAAAATTGCTGGTCCTGTCGACTTAACCGAAATTCGACTTATCAGATTTCGACTTAAGTGGACGTTCGACTTTATACGTCACGAAACTGAATGAATGAGGTTTATAGACATTGTGCAACGGGGATAGAATGAGTTTTACACACGGCATAAACTGATTAAATCAGGTTTTAAACCTCTTGAGTGAGTAAGGTTTATAGAGTTATTAAACTGTGATAAAATGAGGTTTATAGACGTCATGAAACTGACTGAATTAGGTTTAAAGGCATCCTGAAAATGCAGCTGAATGAGGTTTATAACTTTATACTCGAACATGTATTAGATGCCCTGCCAACGTTTTTGGAATATATGAAATCAGTGTAATACGCTTGGTGGGTCTGTCTTTATTTCTAGGCCTCTGTGGGTTCTAGTGTGAATTTATTCTGGTTATATTGTTCCCATGTGTGCTATCTGCTGTGAAACTGACTCCGTGGCAACATGAGTAATTTATTGGCAATCCGGTTTATAAAGGATCATATTTATTCAGTCAACATAAATTTATTTCAGGACACGTCGTTCAATTCACGAGTGCAGTTTTTTTCAGGATCATCGAACGAACTACGGAGTTCGTGAATTGTGCGTCGCAGTTATATTCAGTGACTCATTGTCGGTTCTCCAAGCACTATCAAGCAAAAAAACAGGACAAACTAATTGCAGATCTAAGGATCAACATTGGCTTACTCTCCAAGGAAGCAGAACTGGTCTTGCAGTGGATACCAGCCCACTAGTAGTAGTAGATTTTTTACCTCACTAGGACATTACACAAGCGATAAACACCCGATGACACAAAGTGCCACCATGCGGATGAGGATCATCCGTGGAGAGGTCGCGGAAACCGCGTTCAGTCATTAGACCATATTTATGGTTGGGCTATATTGCGGCCCCTGGCAATAGCAAGGGCGGGGCTTCAAAATAATGAAAAATTGTATCTCACAAGGAGATGACTGGATATACCAGCCCACTGTGGTATTCAACGAAATGAGAGAGCAGATGAGTTGGCAAAAGCTGGGAGTAATCTTCCACAACCTCATCCACCACACAGCTACAAGGAAACCAAAACAGCGCTAAAGCAGTCTTTCGAACGGGGGTGGAGAAGGCAGAATGGAGATAACAGACCAGAGAGTGACAGCATAAACAAACTCAACAGGAAAGAACAAACATCAATTTTTAGAATTCGGACAGGACGCTGTGGTCTTCGAGCATACCTGTACAAGATAGGCATAAAAGAATCTGCTGCCTGTGATTGTGGAGCAGAAAGACAGACCCCTGAGCACATACTGCAGTACTGCCCTAACCTCTCCCAGCAAAGACTGTGGATCTGGCCCAGGGAAGCCACATTGCAAGAGAAGTTATGGGGGACCGGTGGCGACCTTAAACTCACAATCCTATGTGTGACCCAGGCGGGACTCAATGTTTAGCATGACTGATGTCAAACGCAGAAGTGCGTCGC
>CAJHNH020000294.1:90000-280000 GCA_905116865.2 Candidula unifasciata
ACTGTCGGCCTTTGCCACTGTCCGCACGTAACTCCGTAGCTACAGCAACGTTCCTTCATTCACTCCAGAGTGTCAACGCCTGTACCCATTTCCTAGAGGATGGGTAAACCCTGGAAACCGCCCGGTTTCGAACACCGACCGTGGGCTGCAGCGAGTCGCAGATGGATTTGAAAGCGAGCCTCCTATCGACTGCGCTAATGCGGCTCTTTTTATGCCTGTGTATGGTATTGCCTTTACCCGAGACTGCAATTTATGTCAAATTTTTTTTTTAAGGTATTGTGATTGACATTCTGTGCGGTTTCGGTTGGCACAGTAAAGTTCAGCTATTATAATTAGTTTGCTATGAAGTTATAACTACGATTACTTGATTACCTGATCTACTTCGACGCACGAGCAGCCACTTATCTCATCTTCTTTTCCTTGCTTCTCGGAATAACCCTCAATAACAGAAGTTCTCTACCTATGGGTAGCGACCCTTTTTGGGATCGAACGACCCTTTCACAGGGGTCGCCAAAGACCATCGCAAACTAACTATTCATTGAAGTTATGAAGTAGCGACGAAAAACAGTTGTATGGTTGGGGGTCGCCAAAACACAAGAAACTGCATTAAAGGGTCGCCACAACATGAGGAACTGTATTAAAGAGTCGTGGCTTTAGGAAGGTTGAGAACCATTGCTCTATAACTTCTTCTTTTCTATGCCTATCCGAGTAACAACCAAAGCCAGTTAATTTAATTGTTTTTTCCTGTGAAATTAGCTCCGTGATACAATTTTCTCGAGTAAAAGTGCGACACCAAGAATCAAGTGTTTGAAAAACATTGTCTTATATTATTGTATTGGTACTCTGAAAAATGAGTGAAAGTCAGACTGGACTGCGTGCCCAATTTGTAACCCTTTGAAAATAAAGTTTGTTTGTTCGTTCGTCTTGCCATCTCCTGACACACGTGGCAGTTCGCACAACGGTTTATCTTATCTGGCGACTGCTCTCAGACTATGTCATCGGGCGAAAGGAAGTGCTGCTATCTTTCGGTCTTGTTGACTCTGGGCACCGTGTAGGTTGTTAACATTTCGTCTCAACGTCGCAGTCCAAATGAACCAAGCACATCGAGAGACAACACAGAACGGTCGAGGACAACAAAATACAGTGAAACCTAAAGGGGCAAAATGTTTTGCTGAGAAGGACAGTAATATAAGAGTTGACACAACTGACTCTTCGCCTAGGTCCCTTTGCAAATATAGATTATTTTTATTGTTATTATCATTCTTCTTCTTCTTCTTCTTCTTCTTCTTCTTCTTCTTCTTCTTCTTCTTCTTCTTCTTCTTCTTCTTCTTCTTCTTCTTCTTCTTCTTCTTCTTCTTCTTCTTCTTCTTCTTCATTTTTTTTTCTTCTTCTTCTTCTTCTTCTTCTTCTTCTTCTTCTTCTTCTTCTTCTTCTTCTTCTTCTTCTTTTTCTTCTTCTTCTTTTTATTCTTCCTCTCCTTCTTCTTCTTCTTCTTCTTCTTCTTCTTCTTCTTCTTCTTCTTCTTCTTCTTCTCTCTTCTTCTTCTTCTTCTTCTTCTTCTTCTTCTTCTTTCTTCTTCTTCTTTTTTCTTCTTTTTGTTCTTCTTCTTTTTCTTCTTTTTCTTCTGCTTCTTTTCAATCTCCTCCTCCTCCTTCATTTTTTGTTCTTCTCGTTGTTGTTGTTGTTCTTCTTCTTCTTCTTGTTCTTCTTCTTCTTCGTGTTCTTCTTCTTCTTCTTCTTTTTGTTGTTGTTATTGTTGTTGTTGTTCTTCTTCTTCTACTTCTTCTTCTTCTCCTTCTTCTTCTTCTTCTTCTTCTTCTTCTTCTTCTTCATCTTCATCTTCTTCTTCTTCTTCTTCTTCTTCTTCTTCTTCTTCTTCTTCTTCTTCTTCTTCTTCTTCTTCTCTTCTTCTTCTTCTTCTTCTTCTTCTTTCTTCTTCTTTTTTCTTTTTGTTTCTGTTCTACTTCTTCTTCTTCTTCTTCTTCTTTCTTCTTCTTCTTCTTCTTCTTCTTCTTCTTCTTCTTCTTCTTCTTCTTCTTCTTCTTCTTCTTCTTCTTCTTCTTCTTCTTCTTCTCTTCTTCTTCTTCTTCTTCTTCTTCTTCTTCTTCTTCTTCTTCTTCTTCTTCTTCTTCTTCTTCTTCTTCTTCTTCTTCTTCTTCTTCTTCTTCTTCCCACCCAAAATGGGGCTCCAAACCCCCAAAGGTCTATCTGATGCGTTCTTAGTTTTCTGGTTCTCAACATATTTCGATCAGAAAATTTTTTAGCAGTGTTTTCTAAACGTCTGTGATTTCCATTAATAGTTTTAATTGTGCAACATTTCCTCTTTGATGTACCTAGTCTTTCATTTTACTCTGTATAATTCTGGTCTCCTCAGATAATCCCCGTCCCACAGAGGGACACATATATATATTATTTTTAATTTATAATATATATATATATGATGTATATATATATATGATTTTTGTAATTTTAAAAAACCACCCCTGCGGTCGCCAGGGGACCCTGGAGGTAACCTAACGCGTGAAGGGGGTTTCTGTGACCTGACCCTGTGTGATTCACATCCGAATGGCGGAACTGTATTTCACGGTGTTTTCCGCTATAGTGCGGCTCTGTTGGGGTTAAACGTAAGTCAGTCAGTCTGTCAGTCAGTCAGTAAGTCAGTCAGTCAGTCTCACCTTCTAAACAACTGCACATAAATATTTATTTATGAATGGGTGAAAATGTTACATTAAAAAAAATTTAGTTAACAGCACCGTCATCCTACTCGTTGTCGTAGTTTTCATCCTCAGCACATAATACATCAATGTGTCGTCTCATTATAGGTAGCAATTTTTCGTTATTTTTTAACCCCAGCCCGGTTGTAGACGGGGACCCTAATATAACCTAACGGCAGAATGGGGTTTCTTGGACCTCTTCCCGGGTGATCCTCATCCGTATGGGGGCACTTTGTGTCACCGGGTGTTTATCGTTTGGTGGTTGTCCTGGCGGGGTTGAAACTCACTCACTCATCATCAGCACAACGATCATTTTTCTGTAAGTTTCCTTGGAAGCACGGATTAAGACTAAAGCTGACTGACTTTTTGATACGAAATTCTGAAACATTTCCAGGTTTGAACCATGGACGTTTATATGCCCGTTTCTTCGTAGATCGTCTTCTTCGTAGAATTCGCCAGCTCAAAACTTCGGCACAAAGTTCTGATTGTTCATACACTTCTGGCCTTCCCCCACCCCGAACCTGAGTTTAGTATGCATATCCGTTTTACACATCTGTCTTATTCTATACAGACTGTTGGTTCCTTGTTTCTAAGACAGATACACTCCGACTTTGAAAGAAACATTCATAATTAACAGACTTTTTGTTTGTTAGGGGCTAATGGATCTATTCTCTTTAAACACCCCCCCCCCACACACACACACACACACACACAACACACACACACACACACACACAAGAAAAATTGGGGCCCCGGAACCCATACGGTGACTTTATAGATACAAATTTCGTTACTTTCTGTATTTACCATTTTTAGTACTGTGTAGCACAGAGTGTGGGGGGGGGGAGGGGGGGGGGGGGGAGAGGGAGCTCTTGATGTTGCCGATTTAGGGACGCTGGGCTAAAATAGGCTAAGATTATTTTAATTTTGCCCTTGAGGATTCAAACCAGTGTTTTCCAAATAAGTGGCAACTGTGTTTAAGGCACGAACGTCGACTGTATTGTGTCGGGTTTTTATCCTATATATCCTTGTCTTTCTCAGCGGAGCGGCTGGTCGTATTCATTAACGTAACACAAAGCATGAACTCCATCACTGAAGCAACGACCCAATAGGTTATCTCCGAAGAACCTGCATTTGCATACCGCAGGTTACGCCGGGCTGGTGGTGTCGTTACCGGTACCCTCTTTATAACTTCTTCAGAGGTTGAATGGGGTAGCTGGGATGGCCATGTTGGTCTGACAACATTAGGAAATTCGTTAATCCTACGCTGGCGAACCATTCAGGTACTGCCATCCAGAATGAGATCTTCTGATCTTAAAGTATCTGGCTTTTCAGGTGGCCGCCCAGACGGGATAAAATGTGTCAAAGTGTTCTGTAGACTATGTACTGTTGTATGCAACTACTGAACGTAGAATTGCCTAGTATAATCGTATTTGTTGATAAAATAGGCCTACTGCATCCCAACGAGCATGTCGTAGAAGTCGACTGTTTGGGAGTTTCGAAGTCGGAGTGCAAATGCCTGAGAGGCAAGGAAGAAACAATCTGCATACAGATAAGCCAGATCTGTTAAAAGTATGTACACGCAACACTTAGAATCGGGAACAATACTAAGTTCAGAGTTGGACGAACACCCAGAACTTTCCGCCGGTGTTTACAGCCGGTGATCGCAAAGAAGCAGAAGAAGAAGAAGAAGAAGAAGAAGAAGAAGAAGAAGAAGAAGAAGAAGAAGAAGAAGAAGAAGAAGAAGAAGAAGAAGAAGAAGAAGAAGAAGAAGAAGAAGAAGAAGAAGAAGAAGAACCTCCTTGAACCTTTTTACTTTTACTCTACTATCTATGAACCTCTTTACTTTTATATTATCACCTATGAACCTCTTTACATTTACTTTACTATCTATTAACCTCTTTATTTTTTCTTTACTATCAATGAACCTCTCTTTTCTATTACTTAACTATCTATGAACCTCTTTATTTTTAATTTACTATCTATGAACCTCTTTACTTTTACATTACTATCCCTGAATCTATTTACTTTACTATCCCTGAGCCTCCTTAGTTTTACTTTACTATTCATGAACATCTTTACATTTACTGTACTATCCCTGAACCTTTTTACTTTTACTTCACCACCAATGAACCTCTTTACTTTTACTTTACTATTTATGAACCTCTTTTCTTTTACTTTATTATCTATGAACCTCTTTACTTTTACTTTACTAACTATAAACCTCTTTATGTTTTCTTTGCTATCAATGAACCTCTTTACTTTTACTCTACTATCCATAAACCTCTTGACTTTTACTCTACTATCTATACACTTCTTTACTTTTACTCTACTATCCATGACTTGTATTTGTATTATAGCTAACACTGATTCTTCAGTCAGACGAGTGCACAAGTCAGAAGTCATGAGCCAGATGTCGTGAAACGATAAACTCATTGTGAACGACAAACATGGAATGTCAATGAACGCAAATCAATGACGATGTTATACACAATGTGTGGACACTATCGATCACATCTATGTTCTCGTGTATTATCAATTCATGCTTTGATACTAAGTGGTCCAGGTGTTAAAGTTGATAATTAATTACCATCAAAGAGCTTTCATCATCGCCGTCATCATCATCATTAACGAAGAAAACACGGAGGGGTGTTCATCCTACAATTTGGCACCAGAAAATGCTATGTCTGTGCTCTGACACTGTGAACGGTATGCTTCAGTAAGAAAAGCAATTTGGCCAGTTCCAGCCTCAATGAAGACAAAGCTTTATGGTTCAAGGGCAGATGTTGACTGCACTATAGCTTTCATTAAAACTACCTGCCTACTGGTTTACATTTTCTGGTAGAAAGATCGAAGAAGAAACACAAGAAGCATCATCATCCCCTTGCTTAGCCGTGTAGACGTTATAAGGGCTCGCAACCTACCTCTCTCACTCCTTATATCTTTCGCAAAATTGATATACTATAACCTTTCTTTCTTTCTTAAAATACCGGGAAGGCACCCTGGCTTTATTGTTTCTGAGTTTTCCCGTCTAGATTCTATAGGATTAACATCTCAGTGATGAGAATCAAACAGCAACAAATCACGGAAATCTCGTGCTACCATACAGCCGCGTAGCACAGTTACACTGGGGCACCACTAAGTAGCCGGTTACTAAGTAACAGGTAGTCCAAACTCAATTCCAGTTGATTAACAAAAATTCCAAACTTGATCATTTTTCAGCCGCCCGGAAACCTGCTATATGAAGGAAGGTTCCTTGGCTATCTTATTTGGTTTCCTATTCTTTGTGGTGTGAAGTCACACCTGATTTTCCTTTTCTTTGTCTTTCTTAGTCCGGTGTGGTACTTGGGGTTCTGGGTCTGGTCTGGTCCAGCTCTCTGAGCTCCCATCTCTGTGTGTTTTAGCTGACTGTTGCTGGTGCTTGGTTTAACTGGTGCTGATCGCTGCGCTGGTGCCCTGTTGCCTGCTGGGTTACCACTCTGTGAAGCCGCGGGAAAGAAGCCAAACAAACACCACGTAGCACCGTCTCCAACAATGTTCCTTTTCAAGACAACCAGGACCGTCCCAATCTGTTGTTGTGATCAGCCATTTTTTTTTTTTTTTTTTAAATCTTTTTTAATCACAGAGTGTGGGGAAGTAATGGAGCTGAGATAGACTGCAAAAGAGAGAACTAATTGCTCGAATAGGCCAGGAGATTTGATAATGTCAGAAGAATGAGAGTGACAGATAGCTTGCGAGAGATGAGTTCCCGACGCTTGTACTTCTGGTAGGTTGAAGTCCCTGTTCTGAAAAAAAAAAAAGACAAAAAGGCATTGTTAAAATACAGGTGGTGTGAGGGTAGGGTGGCGTAAAAGAGACTGGAATCCCCGAGTGCTGGCTCCCTTTGGTGCAATGCCCTTAGCTATCTGCTTCATAGCGTCGGGTGGCCTTTGGTGGTTTCCGTTGTCTTCTTCTTCCTGAAAATTTACTGTTAGGATTTTTTGTTAGCTCGTTGGCATTTACGTTGTTATTCGCCAATTGGGAAGAGACAGTGGAAGTAGCATAGGTTTAGATTGCTGGAATGCTTCAAAGGACATACAGTGAGGTCGGGAGAGTGAGAGGAAAGGATAGCTTGTTCTGACGGGCGTCACTGGTACTCGCTGGATCTGGTCAGGTCACACCAGGTTGTGCAGCTTTCCTTGTTCTTGAAATGAACTGCTTGACAAGTTGCTGGGTTTTATTCTCAGTGCACACGCTGAGGCAGTTTTAGACAGTCATTGGTTCATCTCTTGCGCTGAAGTGTAGTATGAGCTCTTGTGTTTCTAGGTCGAAGGTTTTATAGTTCAGCAGGAAGTGTTCCATAGAATTGTTGGCCCTGCATTCCTGGCACACAGGCGTGCGGAATCGGTCTGGCCAGCACCCTAGTGGCATCTTCCACAGTTTCTGAATGACAGGTATTTTCGTCAGGGCTTACACTTGACTCTTGAGACTAGGCTTGGTCATTGTTGCCACTTTTCTTTGACAAAAAATATCCAAAACGGTATCAAAAAATATCTTAAAAGATCTACTTCTGCGTGGAAAAGATCTAGAGAAAACATCCAAATTGAAAAAGTCAAAAAATTACATAGCTTTTGTTATGACTTACCCTACATAATCATGACCTCACCTTCACTGATGTCTGCCTCACAAGATCCACAGGATAAACTTAGCTTGGATAATGAAGTTGAAGCTTCAGATCCAAAATGACCCTGGTATGCTTTAGCTGTTCAAATTTCTTTATAAGTGGAACAGTATGCTTATTTCTCTAGTCTCATCAGGCCGAATTTTAATGGCACGATAGCATTTAAGAGGTCAAATTTCATTCTGTTTTTTAGGTTAGATTTGATATGATTCCTAGCACTGAAAACTCTTTCTACGTCAGCATTTGAGTGGGGTAGTATTATGGCAGACATGGCACTTTAAAGAGCTTACAGAATGGACTGTTTGATGAGGCATCTTTAAATTGTCTCACTTCACTCCAAAACGCTTTAGTTTCTGTTTTGTTTGTCCATTCAGCTAACTTTATTTTGGTTAACTGATATTCTGCTTCCGCAACACTATTATCAGTAGACCCTAAAATTTCTTAACTTTACAATATTTAGGTATGTCCTTTGTTGGCTGAAGTATGTTGCTCACAGAAAAAAGTGAAATATTTTTCAAAACATCTAGATTTTCAGGAAGTCTCTGCTTCAGTTGCTTCAATAATGAGATAAGGAAATCTTGTCAGCGTTTTCTTAAGTTGTTCTCTTCATTCTCTGTTAACAGTCTTTTTTGTTTTTAAATCATCAATTTTTTATTTGATTTAATAGCCAAGGTGTAGCTTAGGAGCCAAATAGCTCTCTATAGTGCAGGTAAGCAAATCAGCTTTAGAAGTTGGCAAAACCAGTCTTTTACCGAGTGAAATAGCAAGGTGAAATCATCAAGTAATTTAACTTTATCAGCAAGTTTAGATTCGAACAGTTTATTAACTTTTTGCACTTCCATTAGAATAGCTTATAAAAAGAGAATGAATGACACATTTTTTTCATGACTGTACATTCCATATAATATTTCAGCTGTGTAGCACTTTTCACGTTGTCTTGTTATTTCAAAGTGTGTCTTCAACTTCAGCCATTGCTTTATAATTCTTTCAACAGCTGGTTAAATTGATAACCATCTAGTTTTGCAATCTGACAGAATTTTCAGTGGTGTGGAACCATCATTCAAGGCTGTACATAATGTATTGTACTGCTGTTGTCTGACAAATGATTTGGAAAATCAGTTAAGTGTTTCAGCAATAAGGTATTCCAAATTCCTTGGTAACTATTTAGATGAAGCATGTGATAATGCTAGCTGCAATGAATGACGCATACTTTTTATAAGTATTAACGATGGGTTAGCTTCCTTCAACTTGGCATAAACGCCACTGTTTATACCAACCATCACTGAGGCATTATCAGTACCAATTACAGCTAAATTCTTCAAGCCTAACTGTTTGCTGATTAAAAGGTCCTTCAGTTCCTAAACTATACTTTCTACATCACACTTTTCAAATTGAACTAGTCCAAGATTTTTTTTTTCAAATCGATCAAATGGTCAGTTTGAAATTGCGCAGTGACAAATTAAAAACATTTCGACTGATACTTCAACTTTTGATGATTCATTTATCAGTATAGTTCTGAAAACAGATCTCAGCGGTGTAATATCTTTAAATGAAACTGCAGTTTTTATGCTTTTTTAGTCTCTGCATGACTCTTCGAGTTTTGTATTTTCGCTTAAATTTCACACTTGCAGTACTTACAACAAGCTTTGGTCATATCCCCAGTTTTTAATTTTGTCATCAAGCAACCACTCTTTCCAAACTTTTTTACTCATACTTTACTTTTGGCACGTTGAAAGGTTTTTTCAAAGTGAAAGGCACATAAGGTTAGCAATTATTTTTTGAAATCACATGAGAAAGAAACGCAAAGTCAGCACAGTGAGGATACGGTTGAAACAAAGTCGTGGTGGTACTTTCTACCGCTGGGTTTAGTGGTATTCATTTCTGCTGCCGTATACCAGGCGGCTGGTCTCCGGAATTTCTGTAGTGAGATGCGAACTCTTGCCCACGGGTATTCATGAAGGGTTAGTGCCTGGGCGGCAGGGTGGTGTGGGTTCCTTTCCCTGCCTCCAGGAACTTTTGTGAGCATCGGAAGTAGCATGGTATACGATACTACAGGTAGACCAGTGTAGGTGGGTTCTTATAAGGCCCTGGTGCGCCTTGGCTAGACTAGGCCACTGAAGGTACCTTGTCATGAGATTTGTTTCCATCCAGCGTGGGTGGGTTGTTATGAGGCGCCGGTGTGCCTTAGCTAGACAAGGCTAGTGAAAGTACCTTGTCATGAGATTTGTTTCCATAATTACAGCCCACATCAAGATCCGTGAGGCGCCTGACGCAACGCGAACTCCAGGTTTAAGGCTCACATGATTGTGTTTTAAACAGCATTCAAAGTCTACGGACTTGTACTGGCAAGGAAATCAAAAATTAAAATTTTGAGAGCATGCATCTTCCCTGTAGCAAGATGTGAGTCTTTAACTATCTCCCCGTCCTCAAGAAAGAAAATATGAGCTTTTAAGCTGAAATCCTATAGAAAGTTTCTTAGAATACTATGGACAAAGAAGAGAAGAAATACTGAAATTTTAAAATTTCGAACATCAAGACAAAATAGCCAATAAACAGCATCTTGACTCAAAAGCTGAAATACTGTGATCATATCAAGCGCCATGGCGGGTTGGAAAAAATATTAGCAGAAGGGGTGGTACCGGGAAGGAGGGGCAGAGGCCGACCAACACAAAGATGGGCACGGGATATAAGTGACTCCTTGAATATGAAAGTACACTTTCTTTCAGGCAAAATTTACCTGGTACCCGTATAAGGTTGGGTCGACCTAGCAGCCAAAGTCATTTCTCAAGGGAAAAAAGTACAGCACCGTCTGGATTTGAACCTACCACTCTCTGATCCGCAGACGAACGTGTAACCGCTACTTCACGTGGGTTCCCATTGTGTGCTATCTCTTCTTCTTCTTCTCCTGCCTTTCTCTCCCCCTATGGAGCATAGGCCCTCAACCAACTCACTTCAAGTCGTTCTATCCTTCGCCATTGCATGGGGCTCTTCCCATATCCTCCCCATCTTTCTAACTTCATTCTCCAGCTCTCTTCTCCATTGTGTGCTATCGCCCGACCATAAATACACCACTTGCCAGTGACTGCTGTTTCCCCATTCACATTCCGAGTATTTGCTACACCATAATAAAGGCAGACTTGTAACCTCTATACGGTGGTTAAAGTTCGTTGCTCATAGTAAACTGATACTTACTCAAACTGTGCTTGTGAAACAAGTGCAGCACCAGTGGGTGAACCCGTTGAGTACGTAACATGTTTTAACAGGCTGAGTTCACCTCATAGCATTAGGGAATTTGTGGAGGTCAAAAGAAATTAAAAGAAATACTAAACTAAAAATTTTTTAATTCTAATGTCAAACCAGTACTATTGTATGGGGCGGAAACATGGAGAACAACCAAGACAATTACTAATAAATTACAGACATTTACTGGTGCCTGCGCAGAATAGATGGAATTAAATGGTATTATAAAATAACTAATGTAGAACTTTGAGAGAGAACTAAGCAGGCTCCAGTGGACCAAGAGGTGAGGAAAAGACGCTGGCTTTGGATAGGACACACACTGAGAAAACAGGAGAACAGCATAACTAGAATGTCTTTGCATTGGAACCCACGGGGGCATAGGAATAAAGGAAGGCCAAAAAACACATGGAGAAGAGAGCTGGAGAATGAGGTTAGAAAGATGGGGAGGACATGGGGAGAGCTCCATGCAATGGCGAAGGATAGAACGACTTGGTGTGAGTTGGTTGAGGGCCTATGCTCCATTGGGGGATAGAAAGGCAGAAGAAGACTTCACCTGGAAAATGTGTGAAAGTAAAGGACCCTTTTCCACGCCTTTAGGCCTATAGGGCTACAACTATATTTGTATGGACCAATAAGCAAAAAGATGGGTGGTGTGGTCCGTCTTTACTTCCCGGGACTGAACCCGGTACCCACTCAAGGCTTGGTCGACCTGGCAGCCAATGTCATTTTTTAAAAACGTCCGGCTCCGCTAGGGAGCGAACCCACGACCTTCTGATCCGCGGCGAGCATCTAGCCAGTCCGCCACAGCGACTTCTGTTTTAAAGGGTGCGTTTCATAATTATTATTCCTGTGCGGGTTCCGGGGCTCCGTTGTCTGAGTCGGGGGGGGGGGGGGGGCTGGGGAATAGAACAGACCCACTGATAATCCTGAGGTAAGAGACGACTTTTTAGGTGTTTCCTTTGAAATACGGTGCATCTACCTTAGAGGCAAGGAACCAACAGTCTGTTGACATAAATGCCAGATCTGTCAAATGGATGTGCCCACACAACTCAACTTCTGTGAAAATTTAAAGTCCAGAAGTGGACAAACAACCAGAACTTTCCGCTGGAGTTTTTATTCGGTGAACACACAGAACAGTCATTTTCACATGCCGTTCCGATAAGCGTACTTTTCGCCATCTCACATTATCGCCAGAATCACGGATCAGGTCAGTGTACGTGTCTCACCTCACCCGTATGGTGAGCTCACCCAGGTATTTATTCTCCCTCTTCCCGTCAATCTTGCTGGTCGATACCAAGTTCTCTAGTCCAGAGCCACCCAGCTACCCACTTACTTACTTAGTCGATCATGTTCTACATTAGGGGTGTACAGGTTTGTCAGAGAGATCGCCAGATGTCTCCATCAGCAGTTTTCTGTCTGGCTTTGTTCCATTCCAGCCCTCTGTCAGTCAGGGACAATCGGATGTTGTCTTCCCAGAGGACCCTTGGTCGCCCAGGAGGTCTACCACCGAACTAATAATATGTAATGCTCGACTCTAGCCGCTACACAACGGCGGCTCCTTTGAGTGCATGAGTTGATAACTATATACATGTGTGTATTGAAACTCGTATACATGCAATCTCACGTGGGTCTGCAGAGGTGTTTGTTATTATATATATATATATATATATATATATATATATATATATATATATATATATATATATATATTGCATGTGTGTGTGTGTGTAATTGCACATGCATGTCTACATATGTATGTGGGTGGGTGAGTATAGTGAAGGGGTCTCAACCGTGCAGTGGAGTACATGCACGTGAGTTCAGACTTCCCTCAGTGTGTATTCGACGTCCGATGGCGACTATTTACCCATTCAAAACAACCCGTAGACGGACAAGGAGAACGCGAACAGGCAAGCATGGTGGCGCCTGCAGGAAGCGACTGAAGTGTGAGAGACTCAGCTGAAAGTATGTTCGCGTTCTCTACTGGAACTGCGCTTCGTTCAATCAACGCCGACCCATCTTCGAGAAGCTCCTCTACAGCAACGACATTGTTGTCCTACAGGAAATACACCTCGGTGACGAGATCGTTTTTTTACCCTTTGGCTCGGTACTATGGATATCGCAACCCTTCGGCATTGATTCCATTATAGGTACCGTTAATCTGGGAGAAATGTGGCTTTTCTGCCTACCCCCGGGAGTGAACCCGGACCACAAGGAGTTCGTCACCCGGCCGCCGCGAAAGTCAGGTTTAACCAACTTCGCTAGAGAGCCGGGCGATCGTTAAAATTTCGGGCTTCCAATCCTTCTACAATAGACGGCATCTCGGACAGCTCATTATTGTTCGTGACCACATACTGGTGTCTGAGGTGGACATGTCTGGGATAGTGACGACCTACAAGTACACGCCCGGCCCAGTTTGTGATTGTCAATGTGTACGCCTGCAATGGAAAGATGGATACAGCGAAATGGCAGAGTTTGCTCCAGACGGAAGAAAAGAAAGTCATTTACTGCGGAGATTTCAACGCCAGAGGAAACCAATGGGGCAATGTAATCACTAATAAACAGGGAGAAGACCTGGAGGATGCCTTAGTGTCTGCCGATCTAGTATGCTTGAACGACGGAAAGGGTACCCGAATGGCAACCCGACAAGGGGATTCTGACAGCGTAATTGACCTGGCCCTAGTGTCTCCCTCCATTGCATCAGGATGCAGGTGGAGCACACTGGGATACCATGACAGTGATCACTTTCCTTGCGTCGTCCTGGTGGAGAAGAGCAACAACAAAGGTCATGTAATCAATGTGCCTGCTTTTCTATATGTCCGTATAGGGCAAGATGCCATTAGCAAAATCAGACGACGTAAAACAAGAGCAGATCGCAGACGGCGGGAGAGATGGGCCCAGCCACCATGGTGGAATGAAGTAGTCAACATGGCGTGGCTAGAAAAAAGGAAAGCTGTCAAGGCATGGCAAAAGGCAAGGAAAACTGATCCGTCACTTTCTGAACGCCTGATCAGTCTGAAAGATGAGGCCAACAAGCAGACAGTGGCTTTCAAGATTGCGAAGGAAGCCAAGACAGCGAAATGGAACTATTTCTGCAAGAGCGTTTGCTCCGAGGGATCTCTTGTGACATTCTGGCGCCTTCAACGGAGCATGCAGGGCGCCGCACGACCAAGGGGTATCCCTGATTTTCAGGGTGCAGACCTGATATGGCAGAGAACTGATGCTGATTAAAGAAAAACCCTTCTTGCGCGCTACTTGGAGCAAACTGACCAAAAAGACGAAGCTGCAAGAATAGGGGTTAAGATGAAACTGTCGATGCTGTGCGAGAACACTGTGCTAGGCGCTGAATTCACAATCATTGCAGATACCTCAAGAACTTGCCTCAAGAAATCGCGCAGCACTACTCCAGGCCCTGACAGCATCCGATACAACGACATGCTGATGATGTCGAATGCTGATTTGAAAAGCGTGGCAAAGGAATTCAATATCAGCATCCAGAGTGGCCAGATACAAGAGGAATGGCTCCATAGTTATTTGTTCCCACTACCAAAGCCGAATAAAGACCACTCAAAGATCTGCGGCTACAGAATCATCTCGATGCAGAATACTGTTGGCATACTTCTGGAAACAATTGTCGCACAAAGATTGACCACCTACTTGGAACTACTTGATAAGTTCCCATCAACACTTGGAGGGTACAGGTTGAATAAAGAGACATGGTTCAATGCTGCAGTTTTCGCCTACGATGTGTACGAGGGATTTCAGATTAAAGAAGAGACATGTGCGGCAGTCTTGGACTTAGAAGATGCCTATAATAAAGTACCATATGATTATTTAATGCAATTACTGCTTAAACTAGAAGTAAATCTTATTCTGATCCGCTGGATTGCTGCGATCCTGTTCCAGAGAAAGATTGTACTAAGATGTGGTAGTTGGTCCTCAGAACCGCCAACGATATGTCCAGGCTTGCCACAGGGATCACCGCTATCACAAGTCTTATTCAACGTTTATACGGTGATGATCACCGAGCAGCAGTTGAATGGAAAGGGAAGGACTTTGTCATTTGCTGATGACATTTTGATTTATCGACGAGGGCGTGATAGACAGGAGATCGCCAGCACAATGCACAAAGAACTCGATCGAATTGCCGCCTGGTGTGATGGTTCCAATGCCTATGTCAATCCTTCGAAGGCATCAATGTCATGGTTCTCTTTGAACAATCACATTGTCAAGTCGGACTTACCAGAAGTGAAAATGCGTGATAATGTATTGATCAGAACCAACGTTATGACGTTTCTCTGGGTGAGGTTCGATCGCAGCTTGTCATTCAGGGAACACGTTGACCATGTGATAACAAAAGCACGCAAAGGTCTATCTGCAATGAGGATTATGGCTGCTTCCAATATCGAGCAAAGACTACTAATACTTCTATTATACGTCTGGTCCTTTCCCCCATTGAATACGCTCTGGCCATACTCACTGTCAGTGCTACCCAAAAGGTGCAAAATGAAGCCATGCGCATTATTTTGGGATGCACAAGAGACACATCCTGTGGAGCAATGAGGTATCTACTTGACTTTCCAACAATTATCAGGATGTGGAGGGCTCGGGCATACCTTAAAAAATGTGCTGATAAGAAACACCCACTGCATCAAGCGCTTTTTAGTGAAAACAGCGACAGACTGAAGAGGGAAAAATCGTGGCTAGGTCGGGCAGAAGATGTTATTAGGCAAATATGCAGCCTAACCGACATCATACCTGGTTCAGAATGGATACCTGTGCCTCAGGCGTTTATTTGTACATTTTCCTGTATTGTCACACTCAACAGGCGATGTAGAGAAGAGAATCCTGTTGGTGTTAATGCAGAGGTCAACGCTCTCATCGGTGAAAATTCAGACGAAGCAGATGCAATAATCTATACAGACGGATCCGTTATACGCCAAAGAAGAAGCGCATGGGCATTCACAGCACGCTCAGCGGGCAAAACAGTCAAAGAAGCCAACGGCGCCTTCTCCATGACAACCAGCAGCACGACGATGGAGGTGATGGCAGTGACGCAAGCGTTTGCCTGGCTTGAAACACAAAAATACACACGCAGGCGTCGATGGGAATGAAAGAGCTGACAGGTTGGCTGGATCCGCTATCACTACCGACGGTCAGACTATGGATCATGCTGATATTATCAATGCCCTCAGAGAAATGGCAAGGATAGAGGACTTTGGTGGCAGTGAATCCACATCACTCGCCAGAATGGCAGACTTGGGAATTAAGATCGGCACAGCAAAAAACGAGACGCGCACCAGACACGCCAGAAGACTTGTTAATCAACATAGAACTGGTACTATTAGCCATCGGACGTTGGGGTTCATACTGAGGGGAGGATCTGAGCACCTATGGACATGTCCGGAGTGCAATGATGATAACCCAACTAACTAACTAACTAACTAACTAACTAACTAACTAACTAACTAACTAACTAACTAACTAACTAACTAACTAACTAACTAACTAACTAACTAACTAACTAACCTCACTAAGTACTAGAGTACCGCTCCAAGCCACTAGTTTTCGTACAATTAACATTTCTTAGCCAATGTAAGTGGCACACACAAATCCAGACCACATTTATAACCGATACTGCTTGCAGTAGGTTAAACGTGGTCAATTTTTTGTTTTGTTTTGTTTTTGTTTTTCATGAATGGATGGATCGAACTGTCAACAGTATGAGCCGTTATCTGTTTACAATTTAGTCCGTTGTTATATACAAATATATTTTTTAAGCCGTGAATCCGAACATGGTATGACCACGGAAAAGATATTTAGTAAAAGAGGCGAAGGAAGACAACGCGAGACGATTCTCGAAACCTTTTTTCATAACATGGAGGGGTGTCAGCAAACGAACTTATATATGCTGCTGTTGAATATTGTGGAAAGGAATGATCGCCTACGCCAGTCGTAAAAAGAACTAGATGATGCTGCTGATGATGATACATATATGCAATTATATCTATACTAGTATCACAGTCTTCCCGTGATTCTATTAGTCACGACATATTTCCTATGCCCATTAAACCGGTCAACCTGGACGCTAGGCAGGGGCACTGCTCGGAGCCGAGGCATTTTTTTTTTTGGTTTGCTTCTGCCGGACGGTGGCTGATGCATTTTTGCTCCATTTGTAGACTGGATATAGTTTCGTTGCCCAGCTTCTGAGTTGAATGCATGACGTGACACTGTGAGCTGCGGATTTAATTTGGAATGTTTTTTTCGACTGTGACCAACGTGGTGGTGTGAATTGTAGATTCAGAAAATGGCACGATGCCTGTTGTCGCAATGTTAATGGTGCCCGTATGTGATTAAAATTGATCGCGTGGGCAACTGCTAATCTGTTGGTAACTTCTGCTACCATCAATGATGAACTGCGTTTCTAATGTCGGACTATTTGTGTTAGCACTTCGGATGGCTGTCGTATGCTTTAATGCGTGTGTATGCTAGATATGCTGAGAAAGCAGTTAGTCAATCTTTCCACAAGGGACTGTTAGATAAACATTGTGTGTTTTTCGTTGGCACAGGAGCGGAGCGTAAAGATGGGGTGGGCCGTTGGCTATGAAGCTGAAACTAAGATTACCAGACCAAACCGCATGAAAAGGATGATTGATTATATGTCCTGTTTTCAACGGGATAGTAACGGTTTTTTGAAGGCGTGCCCCGACCGTTGGTACTCCAGGAACATGTCTATTGCCCCTTTTACTAAAATCTAGGAATTACCTCCAGAATATTTCACGTATAGTTTATATAAATCTATAGGTCTTTTTAGATTTTATAATTTTTAATCAATATATCCGGTTTTAACAAAATTGTCTAGCGAATCCTCGCACACCAGTAACCCAGATAATAAGAGGGAGGGGAGGGGAGAGAAGTGTTCAACTGGCTTGCTTGCGTCATTCGTTTTCAGCTCAAAATATTAGTAGGATGTCCAGTTCTCAGCACGAAATATCGAGGCCTCGAGATGGGGTGAAATAAAAGAAAACAACCCAATTATTTCAATTTATTCATATTTTGTTTAAATCACAGAGTACAACGAGCACCTTATATATTTAAATCCAGACTGATGGTCAGGCACGCAGGAATTGCAAGATTCTAGTCTGCTTTGGCAGGCGACTATCAATTGACTCATTGTGCAGGTTGAATTCATTTCACTGTAATGTCCGTGAGTAAAAAACACCAGTCGTTGGCTTTCTGGGGACACACGACGGTCCAGCTAAACTGAACTGACTTTCTACCCAACCAGGACATCACACAAGCGATAAACACCCGATGACACAAGTGCCACCATGTGGATGAGAATCACCAAGGGAGAGGTCCCATATTTATGGCCGGGCTATATTGCGGCTCCATGGCAAGAGCCGGGGTGGGGCTTCAAATAACGAACAATTGCATCCAACAAGGGGGTGACTAGAATACGTTCAATCTCAAGCTGGTGTCTATATATTTACGGACCTAACGTGTTTTTCGCGCCCAGCGACCTGAATGGTCGTTCATTGATGCGTTTTAACCTTTTACAGTGCGACTTTCTCTTGCAGTAAAGTTAAATTTTCATTTATTTCAGCTAATTGCTTTTATGTTTCTGTATTTTAGTATTACGTAGTACATAAACTATTTTATACAACACATTCAATGTTCGTTTGATATGTGCGGTTTGGTATGTGCACAAGGGTCAGCGACGGATTTAGTATGCGGTATCATTGTATTTGATTTTAGACATTTGTTTTTATACGCCACGCCACATATTTTCGTTGTGTCGTCGCCCTGTGACAGTTTAACGAGTGCCAAGTCTTGCAACAGAAAGGGTAAAGACAAACAGACTGTTGGCAGTAGGTTAAAAAAAAAAAACATGCAAATCCCGTACATAAATATTTAGAGGAGGGAAATAAACGGAACTTCTACCTGGATAGATTAAAGTTCGAAACGCTTAGAGATCGGAAAATGGGGGGGGGGGGGGGTGGGGAGGGGGATGAGGGATAAATAATGACAAGTCAGTAAAATTGAAGCCTTGGTATATCACCGTTCTTCATTTCAGCCTTGCCTAATGGAAGAAGGACTCAAGTCACCTCACCTCATTATCCCGAAACCTAATATATCTAACAGTTCATGTCTCTACAACAATATCGGCTATAGAATTGACTGTGCTTGAGCCTCAACACCTGCCGCCCTGTTTAACGACTCCAAAGTACAGAGTCGTGTTGTTTGTTGTTGCATGGCATTATAAGAATAACACACCGGTACGGCGAATACGACAGTCTAGCATCTGTGACCTGTCTCGTTGACAACCCGTTCAAGATGGGGAAAGATAGAACAACCAGCAGACCAGTGTGGGCACAAAGACATGATCCAGAACTATTATAACAAACCAATTCACTGGCCTCAATATTATCACATGCGAATGGTAACATTTTCCCCTCTTCTGCTTTCTTTCTCACAGCATTCGTCCAGGCAACAATGGTCACAGGCACAGGAAAATCAATGTCCTGAGTCCTGCCCGTGATAGCTTCCCGCCCAAACTGTAACACAACACAGGACTGCCACTGCCGGCACGGAGACGTGAAACGCACACCAACAGCTGTGGAGGCTGTGCCATAATTAACGCGCCGACACGTGTGTTGTCGGAATGAGGAAGGCACGCGACTGCTTTTTTTGTCTGTGAAGTATTATGGGAATTTGACTTGTGCAATGAAGCAAGAACGTTAAATTCGGTATGGGAAAGTCACACCGAAATTCAGCCGGTCTGAAACACAAAGAACACGCAATAAAAATGGAATCATCCATATGTCGTGTGACATGTTAATACTTGATTAATCAAAAACAGCTGTTTTTTCCACATATATTTTTCGTGAACATTTGTTGAAACATACCAAGACATCAATAATGAAACGAAATAAATCAATTTAATTTGACCCCCTCCGAAGTCCTAGCGCGTTTGCCGGAGAGACAATGAAGAAAAAAGTCTGCACGAAAGTAAGCTAGATCTATAAAACGAATATGCACGCAAAATTTAGGATCTGGAACAAGACTAGAGTCCAGAAGGGGACGAACAGCCAGAGCTTTACGTAGGAGTTTACAGCCGCTGAACGCGAAATAGTAGAAGAAGATTTAAGAACGCTTTGCTGCCTGCTGCCTTTGGGAATTTTACCTGGCGAGGAAAGTCTTTCTTATGGCGCGACTATATTACTACTGTCTGTACCTCTGGAGGGGGGAGGGGGAGGGTGCGTGGTCTCGAGGCATGCTGTCTGCCTGGAGCTAGAGGTTCCGGGTTCAATCCCCGGGAAGGGCTGGGATTTTTTAAAGTGGACAAGTAATTCCCCCCGGTCTCTGGGTAGTAAGAACGGACGCCGGTGTACATTGTTGCGCACGTAAAAAAAAAAATCCCTTGGCATTTGGAAATCGATAAGAGTAGCCTAACGGCGCTGCCTGGGCAAAAGTTTGGAGTTAAATCTACCCAAAGTATTTCAGGACCCTTGCCGGTGCTACAGAGCCTGTGCACTGTGCTGATCGGAAGGAAGCACTTATGGGTACTACCTGTATGCCATGATGTTGGTCCATTGTTCAAACTACAAACTTGTCCGTAGGCCAGAAGTTTCTATTTGATTTTGGAAAACCTACCTCGGCAGACATCTAACAATGGTACACTGTAGGATTGGGAAGTACAGAATTGTCTCACGTGCACTGTTGTGACCAAACAGTTATGACTGTTGTGCCAATAAACTGTAATGATTTGTTAGTTAAAGATTGGTTAACATGCTAATTTGATACCACAATAAATTAAAATAATAATTATTTATACAAACTTCTGGGAGGCGGAGAGGCTAGAGGCTCGCATGCGGTTTGGAAGGTGATGGGTTCGCTCACTGACGGAGCCGGATTTTTTTTTTTTTTTAAATGACCTCGGCTCCCAGTTCCAGCCAGCCTTGAGTGGGTACCGGGTGCAGTGCTGGTAAGTACCTACTTTACTATATGTGGTTAAGATAAAATATACACGTGAACAGTGCGGAGGCACAGACAGATCATTACGGTCCGAGGAGAATTGCGCTGTGAGGAGCTACCAGGAAATCTGGTCGACGCTCAACACTCAAGGGAAAGGCAAGACGTATATACAGACAGTTACTGGTGCCATCGGAATTGGAACTCTTCGCTTGCTGATGAAGATGGGCACTGAGCGCTTATGGGAGTGACCCGAATGCCATGATGTCGATTCTCAATTCAATATTTTCACACTACGAAAGCAAGTGGAAAATGCAGAAGCGCGAGAAGATAACAAATGCCTTTCTTGCGCCAGTGACGTAAAAGGCATATAACCCTACACAAGCGGTTCTCAACCTATGGGTAGCGACCCTTTTTTGGGGGGTGGAACCACCCTTTAACAGTGGTCGCAAAAGACCACAGCAAAAACACATATTCATTGAAGTTATTAAGAAGCGATGAAAATAACTGCATGCTTAGGGGTCACCACAACATGTATTTAAGAGTCGCAGCATTAGGAAAGTTGAGAACCACAACCCTAGACTCCCATGTGTAACCTATTCGGCACACAGTGGGCAACAGGATCAGCATCGGATAGTTGCTTTTCCTTCCAAGACATTTCCCATATTGTCCACACACAAGTTCTGGTTGTTCGTCGATTTCTGGACTTGAGTTTTCCGCAAACATTCGTTTTACAGATCTGGCTTATTTGTATGCAGATTTTCGGTTCCTGGCCTCTCAGGCAGATACATTCCGACTTGAAAGGAAGTCCAGAATTAGTCGCCTTTTACGACATGCTTGTTGGGGGCAGTGTGTCTATCGAGAAGTATCTGAGAAGTCAAGGAACCAACAGTCTGCATACAGATTAGCCAGATTTGCGAACGGATATGTAAGCAAGACTTTGGGTTCTGGAACAAGACGAAAGTCCAGAAGAGAAGTGGCCGCTGAGAAAATCTGTAAAGGGGTTACCCCTCCCTTACCCATGCATGTACTGTAGTGACGCTCCCATTTAAAGCAGTTGTTTATACATTTTATACTACTGCAAACGCATTTTATTATCTACCATTTTGTATTATTATTATAACTACGTACTTTAACCAGGTGTAAACCCTTATAGATCCCCCACCAGAAAAATATTAAGAACCGGAAAGAGCCACCCACTTAATATCTTTGTGTCGATGTCCCTCAGGAGGACGCAGACATTTCTTTCTTCCTCTATAGAAGAGCTCTTTATTACAGTCACTCTGTTCAAATCCGCGTTTGTCGCCTAGTGGGTTTTGAGCGCAGTTTCGTAATTCAGGTATGCTTGATTCTATTCATCTACAAGTGATTTTACAGTAGACTGAAGGGCGTTCATTTTGACAGCGGAATGACCGTCGAGTATCGGCGGTAAACTGCCCAGTAAACCCGCAGACAGACTAATGCTGGCATTAGCTGGTGACGTCAGTGATCAAGCCAATGAATTAACTGAATGTTTCTATCGCTTCTAAGGTCCTCCCTATAAGCATATTAGTTACGAACAGGAACCGCAGTAGCGCAGTGGCTAGTCGTCCCTTACCAGCCCGAATGACTTGGGTTCGGTTCCTCAATGAGTTGGATACATTTCAGAATTGGTAACAGAACACTGCTCCTCTTTGGTGGAGGGACCGCCGTCTTTAAATTGCTATTATGACGTCACCATGTTCGTCTGCTTTGTTATATCACGTGCTGAACACCCCTGACATCCTTGACAACCACACAGAGAGGTTCCAATACAACAGCATGGTTATTGTAATTTCGATCACACTCTAAAGGTTTTCATTTTAAGCCCTTTGTGGGCACCAGGAAGTGTCCAGGGGAGTAAAGGCAGTCAGTGTGATGCTGACCCCATCACCCATCATACTGAATGGTCTATTAAAAAATATCAGTCTAGCTTCAAATGAGCCTCCTATCATATACCAGGTATCATATGAGCCTCCTATCATATACCAGGTATCATATGAGCCTCGTATCATATACCAGGTATCATACGAGCCTCCTATCATATACCAGGTATGACATGAGCCTCCTATCATATACCAGGTATCATATGGGCCTCCTATCATATACCAGGTATCATATGAGCCTCCTATCATATACCAGGTATCATATGAGCCTCCTATCATATACCAGGTATCATATGAGCATCCTATCATATACCAGGTATCACATGAGCCTCCTATCATATACCAGGTATCACATGAACCTCATATCATATACCAGGTATCATATGAGCCTCCTATCATATACCAGGTATCATATGAGCCTCCTATCATATATCAGGTATCATATGAGCCTCCTATCATATACCAGGTATCATATGAGCCTCCTATCATATACCAGGTATCATATGAGCCTCCTATCATATACCAGGTATCATATGAGCCTCCTATCCAATATCCCAGGTATCATATGAACCTCCTATCATATACCAGATATCATATGAACCTCCTATCATATAAAAGGTATCATATGAACCTCCTATCATATACCAGGTACCATATGAGCCTCCTATCATATACCAGGTACCATTTGAGCCTCCTATCATATACCAGGTATCATATGAACCTCGTATCATATACCAGGTATCATATGAATCTCCTATAATATACGAGGTATCATATGAACCTCCTATCATATACCAGGTATCATATGAACCTCCTATCACATACCAGGTATCATCTGAGCCTCCTATCATATACCAGGTATCATATGAGCCTCCTATCATATACCAGGTATCAAATGAGCCTCTATCATATACCAGGTATCATATGAGCACCCTATCAAATACCAGGTATCATATGAGCCTCCTATCATATACCAGGTATCATATGAGCCTCCTATCATATACCAGGTATCATATGAGCCCCCTATCATATACTAGATATCATATGAGCCTCCTATCATATACCAGGTATCACATGAGCCTCCTATCATATACCAGGTATCACATGAACCTCCTATCATATACCAGGTATCATATGAGCCTCCTTCGGGTAGATGAGGCTCGTCAGTACGGGAGTGCAGCTCATCTAGGAGAAGGAAAACTCTGATTTCAAACCACGGGCAGATGAGGCTCGCCAGCATGGGAGTGCAGCTCATCTAGGAGAAGGTAAACTCTGACTACACACCTCCACTTCGGGAGAAAACCCTGAGGAAAAATCCGGAGCTGGAATCCCTAAGGCGGTTTAGCATTGTATACAGTGCTATTCCGGCAATTCCTGCAACGTCCTCGGTGCCAAGTTGAACTGGTTTTTGCCTTTCCCTTGGTATCACCAGCGACGTAGAGAGGGGGTACTTGCTGCCTGGGCAACAGTCTGTACTCCAAATCAAAACGCCCTGTCCTGTGCCTTGGAGAGATCTCTCCAGCGATGCTTAACAGTTTCGACACAACACGGGAAACAGCATTTACCGGTTATAAGCCTTTGCTCAATTGGCGTAGAGTTAGGCGCCAGGGGATGTTTCCGACGGTGGGAGAGACCATCGTAGTCCCATTGGACAGCTACCGCCCGCCTCAGCTGGGCAGCCCCCAGTCAGTAAGGTGTTGTCCCGCCACGATCCGTTTGCCTTGTTGGGTGCAGAGGGCTTAGGGGATAACCCGACATACGGATTGTAATCCTTGTAAAGAAGCCAAAAAATCATATTCCCAGCTCTAAAGCTGGGCACATGGAACGTGAGGACCATGACACCTGGTATTCTGGACGATCTGCAGCATATGAGCGATGTAAGGAAAACTGCAGTCATTAACAATGATCTGTCCCGTTTGAACGTAGACATTGTTGCCCTACAGGAAACCCGGCTCTACTCCTCAGGTAGCATCAAAGAGAAGGACTTCACATTCTTCTGGCAGGGAAAACCATCTTCGGAGTCCATGGCACAAGGCGTAGGCTTTGCGATTAGGAACCGATTGCTTAGAACTGCCACACCACCTACAGGATGATCAGAAAGGATCCTTAAAATTCAGGTCCAGACAAGAGCTGGACCAGTCACTCTGATAAGTGCCTATGCACCAACCCTGCCCTCTTCTCCTGACTCCAAGGACAAATTTTACGAGGAACTCAGTTCAACACTCAGCGAAGTCCCGGACAGGGAAGCCCTATTCATTTTGGGTGACTTTAATGCAAGAGTGGGCGCTGAGCACAGCTCATGGCCATCATGTATGGGGCATTTTGGAGTGGGAACAATGAATGAAAATGGACAGAGGCTGCTTGAGCTATGCTGTCTTCACAACCTCTGCATCACAAATACCTTTTTTGATCTGAAGCCCCAGCACAAGGTCTCTTGGAGACATCCCAGATCTAAGCACTGGCACCAGCTTGACATCATCCTCACTAAACGCAGTCACCTTCATCTTGTTAAGGTCACTCGCAGCTATCACAGTGCAGATTATGACACAGATCACTCCCTTGTGTGCGGCAAAGTGAAGTTAACCCCAAGCAGAATACATCGGGCAAAGAGGCCAGGACGGCCCCGCATTGACACAGGAGAAAGTCGTAATCCTGGAAAAGTAGGAGAATTTATAAAAATCCTGAGCACAGCTCTGCCCGGCCCACCAAACGCGGATGCTAGTGACAGATGGAAACATCTAAAACACGCCCTATATGATTCTGCCATGTCCGTGTTCGGTAAGAGGCAAGTTAAATCACTGGACTGGTTTGAGGAACACAAGGAAGAAATGTTGCCAATAATAGAGGAGAAGAAAAAGGCTTTATTGGGATATAAAATCCAGCCGAATATCAGAAATCTGCAAGTGCTCAGGTCCATTCCGTCTAGAGTCCAGAAAACTGCACGGCGCTGCGCTAATGATTACTGGATCAAACTTTGTGAGAGGATACAAACCTCAGCAGCTACTGGCAACATAAGGGGAATGTATGCTGGCATCAAAAAGGCTATTGGGCCAGTAAAAAGAAAGATTGCCCCTCTCAAATCAACCACGGGCGAAATCATAAAGTATCGGACAAGGCAGCTGGACCGTTGGGCGGAGCACTACTCAGAGCTATATGCTATAAGCACCTTTGTATGTGATGAGGCCTTAAATACAATGGAGTATCTGCCAACCATGGGTGAACTAGACACGGAATCCCCCGTCACAGAAATCGGTGAGGCAGTAGATGGGCTTCCTTCAGGAAAGGCCCTAGAAGAGGATGGTATCCCACCTGAGATCCTAAAATACTCCAAGGATGCTATTCTTCCTGAGCTACACAAGATCCTCTGTCAGTGTTGGCAAGAAAAATCGGTGCCACAGGATATGAGAGATGCCAACATTATAACTCTATATAAAAATAAGGGAGATAGAAGCGACTGCAACAACTATCGCGGTATCTCTCTATTGAATTATGTTGGAAAAGTCTTTGCTCGTGTTATCCTAAAGAGGTTGCAAATTCTAGCGGACAGAGTATACCCGGAATCACAGTGTGGGTTTAGGGCCCAGAGATCAACAGTTGATATGATCTTCTCCATCAGGCAGCTACAAGAGAAGTGCAGAGAGCAACAGAGGCCACTGCTCATTGCTTTCATAGATCTCACTAAGGCCTTTGACTATGTCAGCAGATATGGTCTATTCGGGATCCTTGAAAAATATGGATGCCCACCTATACTACTGGGCCTAATCAAATCCTTTCATGAGAATATGAGGGGGAGCATATTATATGAGGATTCATCATCTCGACCCTTCCAGATTCGAAATGGAGTAAAGCAAGAATGTGTTCTGGCCCCCACGCTGTTTGGCATCTTTTTTACCGCATTATTGAGGCGTGCATTTGGGACAACAACTGAGGGTTCATACCTCCGTTCGAGGTCAGATGGCAATCTTTTTAATCTGTCCAGGCTACGTGCAAGGACGAAGGTGCACACAAGATGCCTCAGGGATTTTCTGTTTGCGGATGATGCAGTCATTGTGGCACATTCAGAGGATGATCTGCAGATCCTGGTGAATCGCTTTGCAAATGCTTGCAAAGAATGTGGGCTTACCATCAGTCTGAACAAAACACAAGTGATGGGATTGAATGTTGGAAATCCACCAAACATTAGTGTGTATGACCATCAGCTGCTGGCTGTAAATGAGTTTGAGTACCTAGGCTAGCGTATCTCAGGCAATCATTCTCTGGATGCAGAACTAAACAAACGTATAGGAAAGGCCTCTGCTTCTTCTTTACTTCCTCTTTTACCGCTGTGAGTGTCGAGGGAGAAATAAGGTTCTGTTTCTAGCTCTTCTGGCTGCCTCGACCAAAGGCACATCGTGCTGTTGTAGAGTTTCTCTGATGTTATCCTTCCATTTTTTTCTTGGTCTACCACTTGCTCTACGTCCTTCTTCTCTTTCCATGTATGCTTTGTATGGTATGGTGTCACAAGGCATTCTCTCTAAGTGGGCAAACCATTTCACTTGCTGTCTTTGTATGTATGGGCACCAGGATGGGCAGTCCTGGGAAAGTAAAGACAGCCGGCGTAATGCTGACCACATTACCCACAGAGTGCTGATGGTCTGTAAAAATATGGGACACTCTGCCCATATGCCCGATGCGCCGAAAGGCGTGAAAAGCGAACTTTACTTTTTACTTTGTATGTAATCCAGAATTGGTTCTGTGCCGACTTGTTCTCTTATGATCTCATTCCTGATTTTATCTCTTATGGTCACTGCTATGTTTGTAAATCTCACAAAGAGAGTGGTCAAACAAAAAGCTAACTGATAATACAAAAATGAAGGTTTATGAGTCTTGTGTCCTGAGCACATTACTGTACGGCTGCTAATCCTGGACTCCCTATACTCCACAGGAAAAAAGACTGAATACCTTCCATATGCGCTGTCTGAGACGCATCCTTGGTATATTATGGGGAGACCTTGTTTCCAACGAATGTGTGCTCACAAGAGCAAAAATACCACCAATGTATTGTATACTGAAGCAAAGACGTCTGCGCTGGCTGGGACATGTCTCCCGCATGGAGGATGGTCGTATTCCAAAAGATCTCCTATATGGTGAATTGGTAACTGGGAATAGACCTACAGGAAGGCCAAAGCTGCGCTATAAAGATGTATGCAAACGTGACCTAATAGATACCAACATAGGCACAGAGACATGGGAAAAATCAGCTGCAGATCGACTACTATGGAGACAGAAAGTGAAAGACGGACTGTCACATTTTGAAAGAAACCGAACAAGCTATGGAGAGGAGACACCGGAGAGTAAAATTGCCTCACAACGAGGGAGTATCTGCTTTTGTGTGTATCCTGTGTGGCAAAGGCTGCCATTCCCGCATCGGACTTTACAGTCACAGCAGATGCTGTTCCCAAAGCCAGCGGCAAATCTCCGTAGTCCCCAAGGACTGATGGATGCCATTATGAGCCTCCTATCATATACCAGGTATCATATGAGCCTCCTATCATATACCAGGTATCGTTAGTTAGTTAGTTGGGTTATCATCATTGCACTCCGGACATGTCCATAGGTGCTCAGATCCTCCCCTCAGTATGAACCCCAACGTCCGATGGCTAATAGTACCAGTTCTATGTTGATTAACAAGTCTTCTGGCGTGTCTGGTGTGCGTCTCGTTTTTTGCTGTGCCGATCTTAATTCCCAAGTCTGCCATTCTGGAGAGTGATGTGGATTCACTGCCACCAAAGTCCTCTATCCTTCCCATTTCTCTGAGGGCATTGATAATATGAGCATGATCCATAGGTCGACCGTTGGTAGTGATAGCGGATCCAGCCAACCTGTCAGCTCTTTCATTTCCATCGACGCCTGCGTGTCCCGGAACAAAAATAAAGGTGACTCCTCGCACAGTGGACTTCTGAATTGATTCAAGCCATTGTCTTCGCACTGAACCTGCCTGAACCCTCCGGATCATACTCATTGAATCACTGAGTATACATATGCGGGTGTATTTTTGTGTTTCAAGCCAGGCAAACGCTTGCGTCACTGCCATCACCTCCATCGTCATGCTGCTGGTTGTCATGGAGAAGGCGCCATTGGCTTCTTTGACTGTTCTGCCCGCTGAGCGTGCTGTAAATGCCCATGCGCTTCTTCTTTGGCGTATAACGGATCCGTCTGTATAGATTAGTGCATCTGCTTCATCTGAATTTTCACCGATGAGAGCGTTGACCTCTGCATTAACAGCAACAGTATTCTCTTCTCTACATCGCATGTTGAGTGTAACAATACAGGAAAATGTATCATATGAGCCTAGCATAATATATACCCAGCATCATACAAGCCTAGCATCATACGAGTCTAGAATCATATACTCCATGAGCAACTGGTGTAAACAGTTCTTTTTTGCCACTTCTAAAGGCAGGAAAATGATACAAGCAACACACTGTAGATTTATCAACAGTAATATTTAATATTATGAACAAAATGACAGACAAGGTTAAACTGAGGTTGTGAAATGGCATGACTTTTCTACAAACTGTCAATGCGTGAGGGGAGACCATGGAACAGTTGGGGGATGGAAGGAGATATGACTGACAAATACAACATGGTTATCATGTAAATAATGTTGATGGCTATGTACTAATGGAACATGTGGTCATTTCAATAAACAATCCAGAACAAGGACAAGAAAAAAAAAAAAAAACCAGGCTGCTGTAACCGATAACAATGAATAGTTTCTGAGATTCACAAAAACAATAACTTCCTTTGGTTTAGAAATGTAGTGTTTTTTTGTTTTTTTAACAAAGTTATCTGCAGATACAACGAAGCCTCCCTGCCTGAAGCCAGAAAATGAACACCATATATAAAATAGACAATTTCTTAGCTTATCTGTATTTACTGATATCTTTGCCTGCCATATCCAATATCAATTCTAATGTCACAATGGAAACAGTGATTCACAGTGACATGGACTCACAATAAAGTAATACAGCTTGTTCTTATGCATAGGGCCTTTTCTCAATAAATTAAAAAAAAAAAACATACAAGAAATATACTCAGCAAAGGGCATCAACAATGTAGCTGTTGGTGTGAAAGATAATGCTTGGCATCTGCATGTATGTCAAACAGAGTCAATCATAACCACCTGATGTCACTGCAAGTATACTGTACGTGCTTAATATGGTGTCTGCATTTGTACAGGAACTGAACAGTTTGTGTTTTCTCATGCTGCCTATATACCCATATATTTTGCTCTGTAACATATGTATCTAAGACAAGACTCAATGTTTCTTGCTTATGTGTCCATAGATTTTGATATCTAATAAATGTATATATTGTTCAGACATGACTCAATGTGCCTTGCCTACGTGTAAGATAAGATATTATAAAAAAAATGTCTCTTTTATGCAGACAGGACCCAATGTGTCTTGTCTACATGTAAATTAAGATGTTATGTAAAGGATGTGTCTTTCATGGACATAAGCCTTACCTTACCAACTGTAATGTGTTCAGCAGTGTGCAACGAAATAGCTACAAGCCATTATATTTTCAACGATAAGAAGTCAGTTATTTGGGTGCGGGGGATGATATATTACCATACTCAGAAAATAAGCCACTGGTATTTGGGGTCATTATTTTTTTCATACTCATACGATGAGTGACAAATATTTGGGGGGTCAATATATTTCCATACTCATACGATGAGTGACCGGCATCTGGGGGTCAATGTATTTCCATACTGACACAGTATTTGGGGCTAATATATTTATATACTAACATGATGAGTTACCAGTATCATACTCATACAATGAGTGACGGGTATTTGGGGGGTCACATCTCATATGATGAGTGACTTATATTTAGAGGTCCTTCGTATGAGTGACCAGTATTTGGGAGTCAATATATTTCCATACTTACACAATCAGTGAGTGATCAGTATTTGGGGGTCTTTATATTTCCATACTCAAACAATGAGTGATCAGTATTTGGGGGTCTTTATATTTCCATACTCAAACAATGAGTGATCAGTATTTGGGGGTCTTTATATTTCCATACTCAAACAATGAGTGATCAGTTTTTGGGGGTCTTTATATTTCCATACTCAAACAATGAGTGATCAGTATTTGGGGGTCTTTATATTTCCATACTCAAACAATGAGTGATCAGTATTTGGGAACCAATTTTTCCCAATTTTTAGATGAGGAATATTCTCAGGATAAGGTTTCTAGCCGATGTTTCTATGGCCAGAAGGCCCTCTATGGAAGATACGGATTTCTATGGCCAGAAGGCCCTCTTTGGAAGATACGAACATTTCTATGGCCAGAAGGCCTTCTATGGAAGATATGGACATTTCTATGGCCAGAAGGCCCTCTATGGAAGATACGGACATTTCTATGGCCAGAAGGCCCTCTATGGAAGATACGGACATTTCTATGGCCAGAAGGCCCTCTATGGAAGATACAGACATTTCTATGGCCAGAAGGCCCTCTATGGAAGATACGGACATTTCTATGGCCAGAAGGCCCTCTATGGAAAATACTGACATTTCTATGGCCAAAAGGCCCTCTATGGAAAATACTGACATTTCTATGGCCAGAAGGCCCTCTATGGAAGATACGGACATTTCTATGGCCAGAAGGCCCTCTATGGAAAATACGGACATTTCTATGGCCAGAAGGCCCTCTATGGAAAATACTGACATTTATATGGCCAGAAGGCCCTCTATGGAAAATACTGACATTTCTATGGCCAGAAGGCCCTCTATGGAAGATGTGGACTATATGTTTTGGCAGTCATCACTTTCCAAGAGACATATGTTAGACTCTCGATCCTGAGACTGTGCTGACCAGAAATATAATCCAGCTATATCAGGGCAGACTTTATTTTCATTTATCCCGAAGGCATTCGTTGCGATAGATGTTCTGATCATACTTTGGTCAACCAGTGCTCTATTTACCAGCATACCAGTTCCCATGTGTTAACCAGTACTCTATTTAGTAGCATACCTCTTTCTTTATGTCAACTGGTGCTTGATCTACAAGCATATCAGTTCCATGTAGGTCAACCAGTGTTTTACCTAAAGCAGTCTATTCAACTGGCAGAGAAGCGAATCAGTGGGGGCTGTATCGAAACAATCCTTCTGTGCTGGGGCTTAGTCCTTCGGGTCAGTGACGATCCCTATTTTCAAAATGTTTGTCCGAGTAAACTTAGTTGAATAGGCCTGAATCTAGAGCATATCAGTTCCATAAAGGTCAAACTGTGCTATATCTACTAGCATACCAGTTCCATGTAGGAACCAGTGTTCTATCTACTACAATACCAGCTGCATGAAGGAACTAGTGCTCTATCTATTAGCATTACCAATTCCATGTAGTCAACTAGTGCTCTTTCTACTAGCATATCAGTTCCATGTAGGAACCGGTGCTTGTCTGTTCACTAAGATACCACAGCTACAAGTTAGTCAAAAAGTGCGCTAAACACTAAAATTATATGGTCATCTAAAGGGCAGTAAGTGTAGTATTTTCAATTTATACTGTACTACAAGTATCTTCTGTTTGTATCATGTAACAGTGTACTACAGGTATCTGTGTATACCATCTAACTACAAATATCATCAGCATTTTGTTCCAGAGAAATCATCTGCACATATATGTGATATGGCACTACAAATATAGTCTGTGTACACCATGTGATAATGTATAAGTAACATCCACGTTATCATGTAATTGTGTATTAAAAGTATCATCTGTCTACATCATGTAATAATACACTACAAGTATCATTTGAGTATATCATGTACTAGTATACAAGTATCTTCTGTGTATATCATTTAATAATATACAAGTATCATCTGTGTCTATCATGTACTAGTATCATCTGTATATATTATGTACTAGCATACTACAAGTATCATCTGTGATACTGTGAAGGTAAAGGGCCCTTCCCTTTTCACTCTTCGCAGGTGACCATATTACGTCATGTGTGTTGCTAGCCTCACATTTATATAAACCCCTCTGCACACCATGGGTAATGTAGTCTGTATCAAGTTGGTCACCTTTATATCTCTAAACATTTCCCAATACCTATTTTTGGTTGTATAAGGAAACCCGGTAAAATGTTTTTAAAACCCTTGATCAGAAAGGGAATCGACCCCAAGCCCACCTATTGAGAAGGCACGCATGTTAGCCATTGTGCTACCACAGCTGCAACATGTGATGTATGCCGTATTATCTGTTTGTTTGTTGCTATTTGTGGACACAGTACCGGATGATTGCCTTTTCCTGTGCAGAGGTAATTAAAGCCCATGCAGATAGACAACTAAGGCCTGGGATGAAGGTTCTCCTCTCTTATAACACAAAGACTATGCAGTTTTGTAGAGACCATGTGGTGCTCACACAGTCTGATCCATCTCTCGGTCCACTTGGTTTACTCCAAAGGATAGCCACACCAACACATTTGGAACCAATCATGCTGCAGAAGCTGGCAGATCAAAAGAGCAGTGTCCAGCCCAACTGCTACAGCATTCCTCCTGGACCAGCTGCCAGCCGAGGCTAAGGGCCTTATCAGTTAGTTCCAGGTGATTGTGTACAAGTTGTAATAAGTGTTAGTAAACAATTTTTCTCCACATATTGAGATACTGTAAAAGTAGTATTAAATGTTGTATCATGTGACACTGTACACAGTAGTAACTGTTTGTAACATTTTGTACCAGTCATATACAATTCTGTATCAGTTTGTTCCCATTAATATTAAATGTCTCATTTTCTATCATTAGTATTAAATGTAACATGTGATACTATACAAACAGCATTAGTTTAAATAATCTTGTACCAGTTGTATTTATCTTTTTGTATCATGCCATATCAGTTTCCAAAGACAACTAAGATCACCCTTTAAAAAAAAAAAAAACATCGACATAAACATGGAAGTGTCCTGTAATAAACAATATGAAGATCCCGTATATTTTTATTATTTTACTTTAAATATAAATCAAATGTCATTTATAGTTAATAATATAAATAATGAGATGACAGTAGCTGTGAAAATTATGGTGACATCAGCGAGTCAGTGAATTTGGTGGGAGGTAAAAGGTAGTTTATATATACTAAACAAACAAACAGCCATGAGGTAGCTATCAGAATACCATCTTTGGAGATGGTGTATCTTTCACATGTCAACTCAACAGAGGTAATATTGTTTTGTTTTGAAATAATATGTCCTCAATCTGAGGATGAGAATATACACATACACAAAACACATGTACATAAAATTAACAACAAAATGTGATGAAAAATAAAAACAGCGAAACATAGAATGAGACAGGCCATTTGAATGCAGGGACACAACTCCTGTGCAAATTAACCAGAGTTGTGTGGCTTAGCTGGCTCATGACAACAGTAAAATGATGATGAAATAGGAGGCAAGTATGTATCCACCCTGTCTCTCAGTGACTTGGTTATTTACAGAAGAAGACTGCTATAGTGATGAAAACCCCAAATAAACCGGCACCATCAGTATTGGAACTCTGCATTGGCTGCTGAAGATGAGGACTGAGCATGCATGGGAATGGCCCGAGTGCTGTGATGTCAATTCTTGACTCAGCTCAACTCAACTGAGTGCCAACAGATAAGGACGAGAAATTTCAGGAACATACGAGTTATTAAAGACATTTAAAAAAAAGATTTAATAATAATAACAAAGACGACCCCTTGTGTGTACTTCCCAGAAGAAGCAGAATAATGAGAAAAACTCACACAGATTTTGTATCACAGATGAAATGCTTAAACTCCTTTCTGACAATGACAACCACATTTGATCATATCTTCTACATAAAATGTGTTCATATTAAGTATGCCCATATTATATGTGCCAATTTAAGATATTTCCATGATACCTGTCCACATATGGGTCCTATACATGCTCCTATTATATGCTATTTAAACATGTCCACATAAAACATGTTCCTATTATATGCTATTAAACATGCCCATATAAAACATGTTCCTATTATATGCTATTAAACATGCCCACATAAAACATGTTCCTATTATATGCTATTAAACATGCCCACATAAAACATGTTCCTATTATATGCTATTAAACATGCCCACATAAAACATGTTCCTATTATATGCTTTTAAACATGCCCACATAAAACATGTTCCTATTATATGCTATTAAACATGGCCATATAAAACATGTTCCTATTATATGCTATTAAACATGCCTACATAAAACATGTTCCTATTATATGCTATTAAACATGTCCACATAAAACATGTTCCTATTATATGCTATTAAACATGCCCACATAAAACATGTTCCTATTATATGCTATTAAACATGCCCACATAAAACATGTTCCTATTATATGCTATTAAACATGCCCATATAAAACATGTTCCTATTATATGCTATTAAACATGCCCACATAAAACATGTTCCTATTATATGCTATTAAACATGCCCACATAAAACATGTTCCTATTATATGCTATTAAACATGTCCACATAAAAAATGTTCCTATTATATGCTATTAAACATGTCCACATAAAAAATGTTCCTATTATATGCTATTAAACATGCCCATATAAAACATGTTCCTATTATATGCTATTAAACATGTCCATATAAAACATGTTCCTATTATATGCTATTAAACATGCCCATATAAAACATGTTCCTATTATATGCTATTAAACATGCCCATATAAAACATGTTCCTATTATATGCTATTAAACATGTCCATATAAAACATGTTCCTATTATATGCTATTAAACATGCCCATATAAAACATGTTCCTATTATATGCTATTAAACATGCCCATATAAAACATGTTCTTATTATATGCTATTAAACATGCCCATATAAAACATGTTCCTATTATATGCTATTAAACATGCCCATATAAAACAGGTTCCTATTATATGCTATTAAACATGCCCACATAAAACATGTTCCTATTATATGCTATTAAACATGTCCACATAAAACATGTTCCTATTATATGCTATCAAACATGCCCACATTAAACATGTCCACATTAAACATGTTCCTATTATATGCTATTAAACATGCCCATATAAAACATGTTCCTATTATATGCTATTAAACATGTCCACATAAAACATGTTCCTATTATATGCTATTAAACATGTCCAGATAAAACATGTTCCTATTATATGCTATTAAACATGCCCATAAAAAACATGTTCCTATTATATGCTATTAACCATGACCATATAAAACATGTTCCTATTATATGCTATTAAACATGTCCATATAAAACATGTTCCTATTATATGCTATTAAACATGTCCATATAAAACATGTTCCTATTATATGCTATTAAACATGCCCATATAAAACATGTTCCTATTATATGCTATTAAACATGTCCATATAAAACATGTTCCTATTATATGCTATTAAACATGCCCATATAAAACATGTTCCTATTATATGCTATTAAACATGCCCATATAAAACATGTTCCTATTATATGCTATTAAACATGCCCATATAAAACATGTTCCTATTATATGCTATATAAACATGTCCATATAAAACATGTTCCTATTATATGCTTTATAAACATGCCCATTTAAAACATGTTTCTATTATATGCCCCAAAAATAATTTTGTATTAAAACAAAAATCAGATTCAATACGGATTTGAGTGCATGATCAGAAGTGAGCATCTAACCACTACACCCATAAAAATATGTTCATATTATCTACGCCCATATAAAATATATCCATACCAACCCCTTGTAATAAATATATCCACATAAAGTATCCCTAACGTATATATATATATATATATCCACATTACATATATCATCACTCCCATGACTGATATAAACACTGTTACAAACAAAACAAGGACGCAGCCTGTCTTCACCATTTTGTTCTGCAGCCTTTAATTAACAACAGACCACAACCTTGATGAAAATTACTTGCCCTGCAGCCTTTGGCAGTGCTATACACACCTCCTTGCCAACAAAATATTTCAGCACCGGATATGATGGCAAGACAGGTTTGTACAGGGAACTCAATCATAGCCACTTCTCATGGCAAGCTGTGATCATCCGATACAGTACATTCATTCAACATGTAAACAGGAAAGTTCCTTAACATTAAAAACCCACTTAGGAAGAATTATCTTCTATATAAGAAGCCTGTCTCCAACTAGATGTCCTTTACAACAAAATCAAAACCAGTGTATATCTATCTTTGTTTAAAACAGACAATCATAGCATGTGGTTGTCATTAAATCTCCATTCAATATAGATTATATGTTTACAGAAAACAGAGTGGAAGACACATACATGCAGAGAGAGGGAGAGGGGAGAGAGAGAGAGAGAGAGAGAGAGAGAAAGAGAGACAGAGAGGAGAGAGAGTGAGAGCGAAAGACGGAGGGAGAGATATCTGCTCTACTGTGTTATAAAGCAATGAAAAACAAAATGTGACAAACACAATATGTTTTCGGAGACTAAATACTTGTTCAATGTTTGAAAATTAGGCCAGGATTTTCTAATAAAAACAATCAAGCTGTAATTAGTACATTTTCAGACCCAAGAATAACTCTACAAAGGCATGCTCCGTAAGTTAGGATGCAAATGAGTTAATGTATATGAAAGATGTGAAGTTGTGACAGAATCAGATTTCAGAGAAGTCAATCACCAGGCAGCTCTTTTTTTTTTGTTTTGTTCCTATGTATTTGTTAACCCTCTTCCCCCCCACAGAAACACCAAAACAATGATCCCGTTGCAATTCCATTGTAAAAAATCCTTTTAAAAAGTTATTTATCTAGATTTATTATTTTTTCTGATGAAAAATGAAGGGAGTAACCAATAAATGTGAATAGGATGAAACATTAATTGAAATACAGGGTCTTCATAAATACCTATGTATTGGGTGTATCATGCCATGACCTCAATCACTGAGCTTTATGGAAAATTTGTCACCAACTTGGCTTTAAAAAAGCTATTTAGCTCTAAGGCCCCCCCCCCCCCCCCCCCCCCTTTTTTTTTTAAAGTTAATGAATCATATTCTGACCTTCTAAACATTCATGCACAGGCAAAAACAGATAATAGAATTAACTATTCGCTTTATAAACAGGTCATTACAGATAGGCCAGAAACGTGACATTTACCAGGGAATTAGACCCAACCAGAGAGGTGTAGGTTTTGTGGCTTCTCTGGGCGAAAGGGTCAGCTGTTTGGTTTAGAGACAATGAATCAATGAATGTTTAACAGAAGACAATTTAAACAAAACAAAACAGGAGTACAAAATAAATAAGTTCTTCCTTATTCTGGTAACAAAAACGGTATGGAAAGCTCTCCCACACACCAACAAAGAACAGAGGACATGACATAAACTACAGCAGCGAGAAAGCATGGTCAAATACTATACATGACAATAATAAAAACACAACAGTGATGTGATCTGTAATAGAAAAGAACTCCTGAGCTACAGCTTAATGGGCATCAGTGACTCTGCCAAACAAGAATCCAATAAATCTTGACAATATTTATCAAAGCCAACCCACAATGACGTGTGTAACTGAATATTTCTTATATACAGTAACAATAAGAACAGTTTCATGGATGACATCTGTGTTTTGTTAGCTGGCTATCTTCTGTGTGTGTCAACTGTTCAAATCTGCATGGCCGACACCTTTATTTCCTGCCTAGTCAATTACATCCATCAGGCTTTTTTTTTTCTTCTTTTTCGAGTGAGGTGATCTTCCAAATTGTGCTGTAATGTTCAAGCAAATGAGAAGATCACACTCACTAAATCAAAGAAACACATTATAAGTCATATATACAGTGAATTAAACCCATCATGTTTTGTTTTACTAGCCAGTTTTCTTTAAAACTCTTGCTTATTCATCCCAGACACTGAGAAGACCGCTTTTCTAAATCAAAGAAACACTATAATGTATTGAACGTAATGAAAACTGAATCAAACCATTTGACATCCAGAAACCACAATCCAATTTCAGGAGACTTCAATGTATACAGGATGAGGTAACCTGTGCTTATATTTAAAAACCGTGTGTGCTATAACAATCTGCTTATATTAAAACCTGATTTTGTAAACAGCTGTTACACAGCAACCTACTTCCTGTAAATGCTGAGACATAATTTGCTGATGTAACACAATGAACATATCCCTGTTAACAGCTGCGTAATAAAATCACATAAGAATAGTAACGTTGGCCAGGGTTTCGAAAATGAGCCGTATAGAGATTCTGAAAAGTTAACAATTAAAAAGACAAATCTTTTTGCCATAAAAATCTGTGATAATCAAAATAAAAAAAAAAAAACCTCACTAATCATCAGTTCTGTATTCTTAAATATCAGCACAGACTTAAGAAATTGGTTACACTGCTGTAAATTATTAAACAAATTAATAAATATATCAGAAAAAAAATTCAACCTAAGTCTCACAAAAGAAAACACATGTATAATCAAAGTTTAACATTATCAAAACCTACAATGACGATTCACCTATATCTTTTCTTGGGCTACAAGGATAAAGAGCATTAAAGAATGACAGATTTATGATGAGATTAACATTTTTATTTTCACCTGTTATAAAGATTATTTCATTTAAAAAAGAACATTACTGATCATCAATTTATGAACGACCTGTTCTATCTTCAGCTCTTTTGGGAAACTCTTACCTTTCTTCTACTGCAGACTCTCTAGAACAGTGGTATCCAACCTTATCAGATGATGCTCCCATGAGTACGTTACAACCACCTCCACCCCCTTCCCCAAACACGACAAAATGTAACTCCACAGATCTGGTTAAGTTTCAAGACCATACAGTGAACATGGACAAGCATGCTGCCAATGTCAGCATATAACTCAATGTTTGAGTGAGTTTTCTATCTCTGCATTTTATTCATTTAGTGATTTAAAAAAAAAATGTGTGGGAAAGTATTCTTCATCCTAAATAGTACACAAACTATATGTTTGAAGTATATATTAATTGCAAGTAACTGTTATAGTATGTATGTATGTATGTATGTGTATATATATGTATGTATGTGTATATATATATATATGTGTGTGTAGAGATTTAACTGAATAATTCCAATACTGGCTGTTTAATTTCCCTGGCTATACATTTTAAAAGTCTGACATATCAGTCTGTACATAAAACTGCAGATAAGAATGACTACCATGTGGTTCTTTTGAAAAACGGGTAAACAGTTTAGAGTACAACACTCTCCTCCTGCAGATCACAGGGTTTTTCCTTGTGACAGTGTCTGCCTCAGCCATGAAGACTTTCTGATCAAACTTCCCATATTTTCTGTAAGTGTTGGCAACTCTCACTAAACTTGCACTAACGTGTCCGTATGATGCCAAGTTGTTGCTTGCCTCCTCTAATTCTATTCAATGTCTGTAAAGTGGCATAGTGCCAATAAATCTTCATGATGCCTGTGATGTATCAAGTATAACCAAATGTAGTCAGTGGAATACACAACTGGGCGACATTAACCAAACAAATGAATGAAGTTCATGAATCAATTAAGTAAAAATCAAACAACAGACACATGGATGATGATTAGCTAATTACATTATACTGTATAAATTCGTAATGACCTTTCAATAAATGAAACCCCCCCTCTCCCCTGATGGTCCAAAAAATCTACAACATACATGAAACTCAAAGAAAATATACCGATTAAAGAACTCACTGTGTGGCTAAAGACCCAAAAAAAAAAAAAAAAAAACAGTCAATAAAATCTGTTTACCTTGCATAACATTGTTTGCAAAACTGGTAGGTTTGTTTTTAAACTGTAGGCCATCAACAGGATGTGCTGGCAAGGCTGTCTTGTTAGCATAACTAGTAATGAAAATTATACACAGTAGCTGCTTTTTCTTTAATCAACAGAAGCAAGAAGAACAAAGCATTTGTACTGATACAAATGACAATTTAAATACTAGAAGATTGGAAAATATCATTTCACTAAAGGGTACAAAATTGTGCCTAGGCCATATTGGTAAATAACAACAGAGAATGCAAAATTGTGAAGTGACCGGAAAGTGAGAAAAAAAAAAAGAGGAAGAAAATCATAGAAAAATAAAAGAAAAGGGGGAAATAAAATGCTGTTTAATTTTAGTCAAGTTTATAAGCTACCCGGATATGAAAGTGCACTTCTGAAACAATCTTTACAGAACTGATAACTGAATCAACAAAATCATAATTGTATTAACTCTTTTGGTACCAGCTGGGCATTAATTTACAACAGTTTCTGCCTCGAGATGTTTAAGTCCAAAAGTCCAAAAATAATGAGACTGCAAGGCAGGAGTAACACAACAATTCTAATGAAATGAATTAATATAACAACTATCTGCGATGAAGAGATTCAGACATGTCTTCCAGCTTTAGACTACCCAATTACCATTTGAGGTACCGAAAGAGTTAATCAATCGACAAAGGTAATGGTGAAGATTAGAATCAATCAAACGGCAGCAACTCTTCCAGCCGGTGACAATGTCTATTAACAGGATTAAAACTAAATTGTTTCCCGGCAAACAAAAGATTTGTGAGATCAACAGCAACGTGCGGATAAGATCTTTCATGTGAGAGTAGAGTGTGTTAAGAATGAAGATCACTGGTCATTACAATCATCAATAAAACAGATTCACATTTAACAAAAAAAAATCCCACTGAAGTTCAATACAACAAAAGTGATTAAATGACCCATTACAACAACATCAATGATCATCAGTGACAAAACAGGCATCAAAAGTCATGATCAGAAACAAATAATCAGCTGCCCCAAAATACAAATTGCTACACTCGTCCTCCCATTGCAGGAGTGGTGCCTGCTCACAAGAAGCCCCACAATCTGCTGGTAAGTATTTACCACAAGAAATATATTTTATCGTCAATTAAAACAAGTTCTGTATACACAGGAAAAAAGACAGCAAAAGTACAAGCAGCATCACAATTAACCCATTTTATTCATAAAAAAAAATTACTTCATAAAATTGTGTATGTTCTTAGAACATAGTTGGGAAATTAGATTAGGAAACATAATATGCAGGTACTAAAAATATGTTTTAGACCACACAGTTCAACATAATATTTCCTAATCCTACCAATAAGCAAACGGAAAAGACCTCAGAAATGAAAGCAATTAACTAACGGTATGTGCAGTAAGACTGAAGTTGTGTAAATGTTTCTCATTGACTTTACGGTGTTAGCCAACTGTTCATGAAAAAATTCCCTTCTGTCTGTCTAGAAACTTTTTGATCAAGAATGTATACCTGAAACAAAACTACATATGACCAGCTTCTCCGTTACTGCATTTGGCTCCCTTGCAGAAACAAAGTAAGGCCAAGCATCCACCACTACATAATTTCCATGATCACTACATGGGTTCAGCTCACACAAAACAAACCCTTTATTATGGAGACATTTAAAAAAAATGTGGACTTTTTCAGTGGTGCATAAAACAAATCTGCCCAAAATTGCATCCAACAAACATTTAAACATAGACACCATTCTCCTATCATTGTCATACACCACATCAATTCAGTATGTGATGAGGCCATATCACATTTTACCAAGAAGGAAAATCTGTGACTCTTGCATAACATCATACTTTATATTTTCTCGGTCCTATGCCAAAGTTCTCTATTTGGCATGTTCAACTAAATGTATTTTCAGGGCCATTATTTGTCACTTTACAATAAGCCAAAGGTTAAAATGTGAATTCCTACTTTAAAATGGTCAAAATGAATGAAGCATTATTTTTCACTCAGCTGTATATTTTGTCAGACATATCTCACATGTAATGTTCTAGAAACAATGATTTAGCACTGGGATGATTTGGGCGCACTGCCAACCATATGTAACATACTGAGCTACTTAGAAGTGCTGTTAAGCAGACATCAGTACCTCAAGCTGACAACAAAAACAGCTACTAATGTCACCCTCAAAAGGGCATTTGGTACATTTTGTGGTTTACAGCTAGACTAATATGAGGTTCTTCAGGCCCAATACATCCAATTTCAGCAAATCATTATTTACTTGCTTTCAAAATACACTTGTTAAGGAAAGTGGCCAGTGGGTCTATTTTCTCTAGCTCAAAGGTGCATCAATGGCACCAAGCTCTTCTCTCACAGCTGCATCAATGGCACCAAGCTCTTCTCTCACACCTGCATCAATGGCACCAAGCTCTTCTCTCACAGCTGCATCAATGGCACCAAGCTCTTCTCTCACACCTGCATCAATGGCACCAAGCTCTTCTCTCACAGCTGCATCAATGGCACCAAGATCTTCTCTCACAGCTGCATCAATGGCACCAAGCTCTTCTCTCACAGCTGCATCAATGGCACCAAGGTATTTTCTCACAGCTGCATCAATGGCACCAAGCTCTTCTCTCACAGCTGCATCAATGGCACCAAGGTATTTTCTCACAGCTGCATCAATGGCACCAAGCTCTTCTCTCACAGCTGCATCAATGGCACCAAGCTCTTCTCTCACACCTGCATCAATGGCACCAAGCTCTTCTCTCACAGCTGCATCAATGGCACCAAGCTCTTCTCTCACAGCTGCATCAATGGCACCAAGGTATTTTCTCACAGCTGCATCAATGGCACCAAGCTCTTCTCTCACAGCTGCATCAATGGCACCAAGCTCTTCTCTCACAGCTGCATCAATGGCACCAAGCTCTTCTCTCACAGCTGCATCAATGGCAACAAGCTCTTCTCTCACAGCTGCATCAATGGCACCAAGCTCTTCTCTCACAGCTGCATCAATGGCACCAAGCTCTTCTCTCACAGCTGCATCAATGGCACCAAGCTCTTCTCTCACACCTGCATCAATGGCACCAAGCTCTTCTCTCACAGCTGCATCAATGGCACCAAGCTCTTTTCCCTCACAGCTGCATCAATGGCACCAAGCTCTTCTCTCACACCTGCATCAATGGCACCAAGCTCTTCTCTCACAGCTGCATCAATGGCACCAAGCTCTTCTCTCACACCTGCATCAATGGCACCAAGCTCTTCTCTCACAGCTGCATCAATGGCACCAAGCTCTTCTCTCACAGCTGCATCAATGGCACCAAGCTCTTCTCTCACAGCTGCATCAATGGCACCAAGGTATTTTCTCACAGCTGCATCAATGGCACCAAGCTCTTCTCTCACAGCTGCATCAATGGCACCAAGCTCTTCTCTCACACCTGCATCAATGTCACCAAGCTCTTCTCTCACAGCTGCATCAATGGCACCAAGCTCTTCTCTCACAGCTGCATCAATGGCACCAAGCTCTTCTCTCACACCTGCATCAATGGCACCAAGCTCTTCTCTCACAGCTGCATCAATGGCACCAAGCTCTTCTCTCACACCTGCATCAATGGCACCAAGCTCTTCTCTCACAGCTGCATCAATGGCACCAAGCTCTTCTCTCACAGCTGCATCAATGGCACCAAGCTCTTCTCTCACAGCTGCATCAATGGCACCAAGCTCTTCTCTCACAGCTGCATCAATGGCACCAAGCTCTTCTCTCACAGCTGCATCAATGGCAACAAGCTCTTCTCTCACAGCTGCATCAATGGCACCAAGCTCTTCTCTCACAGCTGCATCAATGGCACCAAGGTATTTTCTCACACCTGCATCAATGGCACCAAGCTCTTTTCTCACAGTTGCATCAATGGCACCAAGCTCTTCTCTCACAGCTGCATCTATGACATGAACTCTTCTCTCACAGCTGCATCAGTGGCACCAAGCTCTTTTCTCACAGCTGCATCAATGACACCAAGTCTTCTCTCACAGCTGCATAAATACCACAAAGTCTTATCTTATGGCTGCATACATGACACTAAGCTCTTATCTTACAGCTGCATCAATGCTATCAACAGTGTACCAGCTCAAACTTTTCTAAAACTTCAGCTCCACAAAACTGATTACATGTACCCCAAAACTAATTTCCTGATAAACCTGACCAATTATATTTGAACTATATGCATATGATCAAACATATATACATGTGAAATATGTCGGTCTCTGAGGTAATATTTTTAGACTTGACTTGATTGTAACTTCTTCCTCCTCATCCAGTTACCTTCACAAAGTGTTATGGAAGGTATTAGTAATTTTTGTCTGTTTAAAAAAAAAAAAAAAAAAAAACTGCTGTGTAAGTTGGTCCTAACGCTTTTGCTCAGTCTCCGATATTTAAGCTGTGCTGTCCGTTCCACATCTCTGGGAAAGCCATGTTTAGATGTTATTCCTTTGGATAGTCCCTACTTGGCCTAGTTAATGGTATTAGTTCTGTTTGAGCCTGCCCATGACACCCTGACACGGTTATATTTAATTAAAAAATAGCACTTGGAGGAAATATGAAGAGAGAGGGGGGGGGGGGGGGGTGGGGGGGGTGTGGTGGGGGGGGGGGGGGGGGGGGGGGGGGGGGGGGGGGGGGGGGGGGGGGGGGGGGGGGGGGGGGGGTTGTAGGCTTCTGAAGGAACAAATAGTTTTTTTTTTTTTAAAAGTCTTTATGTCATAATTTGCCATTTAGTCTTGCACTGTTGATTTTTTTCATAGGTCCACTGGTTATGTTTTTGTGTACGTGAAGACCTAAATTTAATTCTCAGCTCTGACTGAGGTTTACTGATTACTCAACTACAAACATTCCAACTCCATTTTAAAAAAAAAAATTGTAGTGACCTGTGTCAACGTGTTTTTTTTTTTTTTTTTTAATAATAAAAGTTTTGCCCCTGAGATCTAGGCCTTTTCCCTCCAGGGTTTCCGGGGTAAAAGGGTTAATTCAATAAATAAATTAAAGTATCATTTTTATCAGATGGTCAAATTAGTTATGCTAAACTAAATGACTAATCTTATTCATTAACAGATTTTTTGGTGTTGTTTACAATAAATCACAATAACGGGTTTTTTTAACCACGCTGACTGCCGTTACTATGCACCAGCTGTCAAATTTCAGCATAGCTGAAACCAAAGTAATGTTTAAAAGTAAATTAATAAATCTTAAGAAATATAGTAACACTATACTAACATAGTAATATTTTGCCAATGTAGCATTATTCCGAATGTAAAAATGCTTTACTATTATAGTACCACTGTACCCCAGTATGGTACCACTGTACTTATGATCTAACACTATTACTTTGCAGTTATAATGTTATACTAATGTAACACTACACACCAATAACACTTGTAATGTTACTGCAACTCAAACATCATACTGCAGTTGCAACAACAGACACACACACACAACTTGTGGCCAATCACGATAATCTGCAAGACAATAATACAGCATCTGTTCCACCACACATTCATAAGAATTAATAGAAAGGCTACTCCACCAAAATGCCTCAATAAATCATTGACACCACCAGTTCTCTGAATTATCTTTGCACAACAATGAAGAATAAGAAATGTAAATGTTTCAATCAACAGTGTAGTGGTTAGCGGGATAGTCTGCCAACACGTGGCTGTGGGTTTAATTCCTAGTAGCAGCAGTGTCTACTGTTTATAACTAGTGCAGACCTGAGAGTGACCCAGTCCAAAACTGTATGTACCAGAAATGTAGGGCAGTCAAGGCAGCTGGCAACATAAAAAGTCTCTTCTTTTTTTTCTTTTTAGTGTTCAAAGGCTGTAAACATTAGCAGAAATTTCTGGTTGTTCATCCAGTTCTGGACTTTGTGGTCTTGTTCCAGAATTTGAGTTTTGCGTACACAATCCTTTCACAGATCTGACTTATCTGTATGCAGACTGCTGGTTCCTCGCCTCTCAGGCAGATGCACTCTGACCCTAATTAGTCGCCTTTTAAGACAGGCTTGTCAGAGGGCCCATTCTTCTTTCAATCGAATGGGGCTCTCAAAGCACAAACAGGAAATAATTAATATCCGGATTGCCTGGGAATTAAACCCTACTGTATTTAACTGTATGTGCAGTTGGTCACAGAAAATATGGAGTTAACATCATGTCTTCAATAGGCCAGAATGATATAAGTAAATATGCTCAGATACCACATCAAACCTTAGACTTAGGGTTGCTATTTCTTGGCCAGGTTTGGAAATAAAGAGAAAAACTCTTCGATTAAAAAAAAAAAAAAAACTGCAAAACATGAAAAGAAACATAACAGCATCTATTAATAAGTCTATAAAAACCCAACAGATCTATACGTTGAAAATATATTTTGAAAAGTGAGTTTTCCCACCTCCAGATGAGGCATATAACAAATAGCTGAGGTAAAAATTTCATGATGAGGTATACATGCACTGTGTGTATGTGAGGCTGCATGATTCCTGAGCAGCAAAATGAGGTATTTCTGGTTGTGTTATGTTCAGGCCTGTATGTCAGGTCTCTGTCATCTCCCACCCACATCATGCCATGTGAGGGTGAATAGGGGATGAGAGCGCTGGTGAAAATGCAACCATTTCTTCACCCTCCAACTGCCTGGATAATTTGCTGCCATCATTCAACTGTTGCTGCCCCCCTTCTTCTATGCTGCTGCCGCTGCTGTTGAGCTCTGCGGTTGCTGATGCTGCTGCTACTGCTGCCAATGAACACTGAAAAGGCGGCAGGGTGGGTGAGGAGGAGAGGGGAGGAGGAGATGGTGGTGGTGGAGGTAGATCAGTGTGTGTGATGTTTTGGCGCACACCCCGCAGGTGTGGCCGATTCTGAGGTTTACTGCTGTTGGATACATTTCTGCTCTTGGAACAAGATAGCTGCTGTGAAGATGGCATTGAAGACGATGACTGAGCTGCTGAAGAAGACATTAACAACGGTGGAGGAGGAGGTGGTGGAGGCGGCAATGCATTCTTCACCACCTCTTCTGACTGCACATTAGGTGGCGAAGCGGATGCTGTTGCATCAAAACTCAAGCTGAAGGAATTCTTAGCATCATCACCAGTTGAACTCAAAACCCCACCATGTGATCTGGTCTCACTCCCGTGTCCAGAATCTCGGTCATTACTGGTGCTGTCCTCGACTGTCTTTCCCCTGGTTATTTTCTCATCCCTGACCTCTTTGTCCACCACCTGGTAACGGGGTAAAACCTCACCAATCACAGCTCCTGTGGACCTGTCTATGAAAACTCCCCCAATTTCATCCACTTCCCTTCCTATTTCCCACCCCTGATGATGCCTTCCTAAGCTGCCCTCACCAGGTGAGCTGGCTGGGCTAAGATCATTAGGGTGGATGATATCTTTGCTTCCAAGCATGCCAGCATGCCTGCCCCCCATGCCACTGTCTTGGCTGGAGTTGTCACCCAACAAATCAGCACTTCTGTCAATGTCGTCCAATGAAGACATTGGTATTCTCTCTCCTACAGCATTAGCAAACATGTCGCTCCTCTCAACTGAAGCAAACATTGCTGCCATGAGTCCTTGAAGTTCCTGGTTTAAAAAGAAAAAACATGAAAACAATAAGAAAACCAGAAACAGTGACAAATAATATAGCAACACATGTCTAAATCCTCATATTTGTTATATACCAAACACACATGAAGGAGAGAATTTGAGACAAAGATAAATAAGATGGTGAATAAATGGAGTGAACTGTCTGTCATATTTGGTACAGGAGAGTAAGATTTTGCAATAACTGTGAGAGAGAGAGAGAGAGAGAGAGAGAGAGAGAGAGAGAGAGAGAGAGAGAAGATTAGAGAGAGAGAGAGAGAGAGAGAGAGAGAGAGAGAGAGAGGCGAGAGAGAGAGAGAGAGAGAGGAGAGATTGAGAGAGAGAAGAGAGAGAGAGAGAGAGCGAGAGAGAGAGAGGAGAGAGAGAGAGAGAGATGAGAGAGAGAGGAGAGAGAGAGAGAGAGGAGAGAGAGAGAGAGAGAGAGAGAGAGAGAGAGAGGAGAGAGAAGAGAGAGAGAGAGAGAGAGAGAGAGAGAGAGAGAGAGAGAAGAGAGAGAGAGAGAGAGAGAGAGAGAGAGAGAGAGAGAGAGAGAGAAGAGAGAGAGAGAGAGAGAGAGAGAGAGAGAGAGAGAGAGAGAGAGAGAGAGAGAGAGAGAGAGAGAGACGAGAGAGAGAGAGAGAGAGAGAGAGAGAGAGAGAGAGAGAGAGAGATTGTGCTTTACTAGGGAATAAAAGAAGGAGTAAGAGGAGGAAGAAAAAGTTGAAATTATCTTTGAAAACATCATTGCTGAAATCTACTCAAGATAAGGTAATGCTTGAACATTCTGTTGCTATGACAAACATAAATAATATAAGCACAACACTACAGCAACAGAAACATTGTACATGGTCTGCTCTCCTGTACAGATGCAAATACTAGACCCGAGTGTTTAAACAGACTTGGAGTTAACTGAACAGCCATGGAGAACAGACGGACATATACATCAGGTTGCCTCTAGAATGGGCTGAAAGAGTCATGGGTAAAGGACTGCTTGGGGTTTTTATTCAAAAGTAAAACAGACAGATCAGATGTCATTTTTTAAAATTTCTATCGATCAACAGACTAACACAAAATTGTTGCCATTGTGGGGTTTTCAACTGTTTTTAAATATGAGGTTGGCATCTAAAGCACTTTCCCCACACCCATATTCTAAAACCACCCAGTTGTCAACTGATCACTTAGGCACAACAGAAGCAGAACCAGAGGTTGCCCATGCCAGCAATGGACATAAGGAACATCTAGGTCATGAATACCAGCATTTAAGTAGAACAAACCAATACTTATACCAGATGCCTCTTTAAAACCTGATGCTTGTAAAGCAGAACAGGACCAGAAAACAGCAGCTTATAACTTGAGACACCCCAATCTGATGTCATCATTTCATGAATGAATGCATGTACTGTCTGGTAGTTAAAGAATGCAACTGTGCTAAAGCTTGCCCAGTAAAGATCTTGTTCTTCCTTTTCACCGGCTGTATACTCCGATGGAAAATTCTGGTTGTTCATCCACCTCTGGACTTCAGATCTGTTCCAAAACCTGAGTTTTATATACACACTCATTTTACAGATCTGACTTATTTGTATGCAGACTGTTGGTTCCTCCACTCTGACTTCATCTGAAGCCCCCAAATTAGTCAACTCTTACAACATGCTTGTTTGGGAGGCAGTGGGTCTATTCTTGTTTTCTCCATAAAGGGGCCCTGGTCCAGAAAACATGAATCCTTGTCTTTACACATAGGCAGCTGTATCAACTGAAAGTACTGGGTTCAAATATTCTGTGTCCACAGCTATGACTTCTGTCCTTTGGTGGCAGTCTTTAAAGAATCAACTTGAAAAATATATTGCTCTAAAAAATTGACCCTGGAATTGTAAACGAACCTTTCAGCTAGTGAAACATAACTATTAACAACACAGAAGTTCTCATTACAAATAACATATACACATCAATGTACTGGAAATTTTTAAAAAAAATGGATTCAACGCAGCCTTGATGCTAAGTTAAAATAGGTCTACCTCTGGGGGGGCCCGCGTTAGCGCAGTCGATAAGCGGCTCGCTTTCAAATCTAGCTGCGATTCGCTGCAGCCTGCGGTCAGTGTTTCGAAAACCGGGCGGTTCCCTGGGTTCACCCAGCCTCTAGGAAATGGGTACCAGAGTTGACACACTGGGGTAAATGGAGGAACGTCGCTGTAGCTACAGGGTTTGGTGTGAATGGCGACACAGGCGGACAATTCTTATCAGCTGTCCATACTGGTGGCATAGCACTTATGGTTTATAACCGTGTGCAATGACGCTGGTTCACATCTCCCGACTTTACCTTTTTTATTTTACCTTTATGTCTACCTCAAGTGTAAAAATTGACATCCCAATTACCAAAACTGCAGCCCCATATTTTTATTTAAGAATGCTCCTGTGGGTAAGATTTCCTCTTGTCTTTGACTGGAAGAGCCTAAACAACATTTAAGATATACTCTAATGTTTTAATTTTTATTTTTTAAAACTTAAAATAAAAGATTCTTAAAGGTACACCACATCTGCATGTGCCAGACTCAGGGAGACACATACAGCGAAGATGCTTTATGGTGTTCTTTTCAGTTCAGAGCTTTTATATATAGGTCTGCACATTTTAGCTATGTCTATATTTGTACTGTCATGTTCTGGCCTGCGAGTCTCCCTTAGTAAAAGTGTAATGTAAAAGTGTAATGTTGACAGCCCCTACAGCAAGCTGATCACCAGGCATCAGAAATGGGTTCATGGTGGCAAACCAGCTTTACACTCGATAGCCCACCTCTAGATTTGTAACCAAGAAGATTCGTCAAGAGATGTCATCATTAGGCTGTAATTTACTGCCCATATTTACCCCCTGTTCATCCTGAATGTTTCAAGTTTTCGGAGCTAGCACATCAACTCTCTTTTCTGTGTATTCTGCATGACCCAAACAACAGAGCTACACAAGTTCTAGCAATCGCCAAGTATAGCCCCTAATCTGACATTTATATCTGCTACTCATTCTCTAGAAATACACCTGCATTGGTGCTCTGGCCTGTCCTAGTTATCAACATTGTATCTGCTTGTGACTGCAAAATGTGTGTGTGGGTGGGGGGAGGCATGTGTGCCATATCATAATGACACCAAACATTCCCTTTAGCTTTTAGTAACTGAGGTAAAAGGTCATGACAGGAGTCACCCTATGAATCAGTTTTTAGGACCAAGTGAAAGAAATCATTTTATTCTCTGTTCCACCCAAACTGCCGATTATTCCCCTTTAAATATTTTGAGAAAAAAGTATATTTTTAAAGAAGTTTATTAGTGACCTTTTTTTTTTTTTTTTAGATTTCCTTCACTTTTAAGGGCTATTGGAGTGAATAGGGTTAAGGAAGAATAGAGCTTTGAGCCCACAAAGCCCACAAACAATGAACTGTCTAGTTATAGTAACTGGTTATCTATGTGTTCTATGAAGTACTGTCATTTCTGATTTAATTTAAATGTATCTAGCTATTGTATTATTTTTCACTTCAAATGGAGACAGTTCATCTCAGATGCACACCTGCATCATACAATAGGCATTAAATGTTAGCAATAATAAAGCACATGGATTATCTCTTTATCTTAACTAAATAATCACTAGTAAACATAGTATAGCCAATTTCTTCTCTTTATGTTTTTTTCCCCAAGGGAGTATATAGGTCCTCACCCAAGTGACACTAATTCTTGCTATCCTGTGAAATCACCAACAGTGACTGCCCATGTTTATCAGTATATGACAGTGATGATCACCTCATTCAATAGGACCCTAGAACAAGCTATTTAACAAGGCTATTCAAAGACATCCTTGAACAAGCAAGTTGCACCATCATACAGAGTCATAAACTCTGCAGCACCCCGGACAACAGTAGGAACAAGAAGCCCGCTGATTTGTAACATCAAATATTGCATTAGATGATGCAGCACATTTCTCCCCGCATGTGTCAGTGTTATTTTGCTCTCTTTTTAGACATTTACTTCTACCTGCTAGATTCCATAAACTACAGGAATTTCTCCTGTACAAAAGATACCGACTGCAACAGGAACTGACAGTACTATCAATAAGGAAGGTTTGGAATTGCAATGGAAAGATGCAGAATTCTAAATAATCTTCTGGTGTTGGTGGTGTTCCTGTGGTGTTGGTGGTGTTCCTGTGGTGTTGGTGGTGTTCCTGTGGTGTTGGTGGTGTTACTCTGGTGTTGGTGGTGTTCCTGTGGTGTTGATTGGTTGAGAAGCATTATTTATATGTCATCGCACAGAAAGTTGTCAGGCCCACATTGACACAATTTGTTGAGAAGTATCATTCATATCACTGCTTAGAAAACTTTCCACCTTGTATTGATACAATATGTCGAGAAGTATCATTCATATCACTGCTTAGAAAACTTTCCACCTTGTATTGATACAATATGTCGAGAAGTATCATTCATATCACTGCTTAGAAAACTTTCCACCTTGTATTGATACAATTTGTTGAGAAGTATCATTCATATCACTGCTTAGAAAACTTTCCACCTTGTATTGATACACTTATGTCGAGAAAGGAAGTAGTCTCCCATTCTATCACGGCTTAGAAAACTGTTCCCACATGTTTGATACAATTTGTTGAGAAGTATCATTCATATCACTGCTTAGAAAACTTTCCACCTTGTATTGAAACAATTTGTCGAGAAGAATTGTTTGTCACGGCATGAACAGTTTTGGCATTATAATGTTATAAGCTACTGGATACTAACAAATACGAAGCATCATCATCCATGCCAGACACCAAGGCACTCGAGGAGGATTGAGAGTGTTCTTTTCTTACTTTTTTCTTCGTCTGCAATCATCCTTAACAGAGCAGTTGACACACTAAGTTGCCGTTTACAGCTAGGCTGTGATATTTGCACCTTTCAGTTTATCAATCTGATTTCAGCAACATTTTTCATCCGTCCATTTTTATGACATACTTATCAGGGATAGTGTCTCTTCTTTTGCCCTAACAAAAATGGGATCCAGGATCTGAGTTTGCCATATAATGACCTCACCCTGCACACAGGCTAAAAATACACTTCAGGAAACTACAGCACTTTACCTCAGAGTTATTGCTACTTTTTGAATCGCCGGAGAAATGAGAATGCTGGGCCAGACTAACTGTTTTGTGGTTATCTTTGACCACTCCATTTGGAATGAAACCATTCAGCAAAGGGCCTCCTTTGGAATCTGAATGTTCATTCTCAGGTATCTGATGACAAACAACATAAAAAAAAGTAAATTTCTAACTATCAGGCAATCCAAATTTTGATGTAAAAATTAGGGCTGCACCGAATAGTGATTTTCACTATTCGACCGAATACGAATAGCGGGACCAACTATTCGACCGAATACGAATAGTGTATAAATATATCTATTAAAAAAAGAAAACTCACACATTCATAATATCAAAAGAACGCTGAACTTTTACTCCACATTATGTAGCACATAATAGTTATCTTCTTCTTTAGCATTCTGAGCCCTTGCGGTTTACTGCTGCAGATATCACTCGTCTCCATTCATCTCTCTGGCTGGACTTCTCTTCACAATTTGTGACACCAGTTGTTTGCAGGTCTGGCTGGACATTATCTCTCGAACTTATTTTTTGTATGTTTCGCAGTCTACGCCCATTCCTTTCTCAGGTGTATGCAGTTTTTACTTCTCTGTCATCTGACATTCTTGCAATGTGCCCAAACCATTTTAGTCTGTTAGCTCTCATGATGCCAGTGATCAATGGTGATTTAAACATATTATGTGTTACGTTGTTGCTTTTCACTCTCCATTCCCCACTGTTAGCATCTTTGATGGGTCCTAAGATTTGTCGTAAGACTGTTTTCGGAAACCTGTAATTAGGCCTCATCTCTTTTATTTCTGCTTCAAGTTTTAGAGCCAAATAAAACGACTGGTCTTATCAACGTGTTATATATTTTGTCTTGGTGTTTCAAGGCAGACACTTTGACTTTAGCAGATGTTGAAGGGCATTGTATACTTATACATTGTATACTTTATTTCTAGTTTGTATTCTAGATTGTATTTCTTCTCTAAGCATGTTGGAGCAGTTGAAGTTTGCGCCCAAGTACTTATATGTTTTCATTCGTTTGATTTTCATATTATCGACTTGGATGTGGTCGGAGTTTATATTCTTTCCATGTGTAGTTAGTATTCGTACAGAATAGTAAACATTTAAAAACATTTTTTTTTTTGCATCCTTCAGTCAGTCTGTGGTAACTAATAACTAGGAATGAAAGAATCCTAAGTATTATAACAAGTAACTTAACTTGGAAATTGTAACTGACAGCTTAGTTAATGCATGAAAGCTGCATTAGCTTTCAACAAAACCAATCGTTCCATGTTGTCAGCATTAAGGCCGTGTATGCAAAAGCGGGTGTAAAGTAACTACTATTTATATTCGGCCCGACCGCGACTATTCAGCCGAATACCGAATAGTCCATAGGTCCACTATTCGGCCCCGAAGCGAATACGAAGCGAATATTCGGTACAGCCCTAGTAAAAATTACAACTCACAAAGCAGTATGAATAACACATGCATTCACGTGGATTCGTGGTAGGCTTTCCAAGATCAAACGATTCACTGACAGACTATTATAGGGCTATTCAACTGGCGGCCCCCAGGCCAAATCTGGCCTGCTGAGGCCAAGTAGGTGTCTGGCGGATCACTACCTGTTGTATTGAATTAATGATTTTCCTATGCCGGGGCTAAGGCCTCTGACCCTTGAAGATTCCCGCTTTCAAAAGTTTAGCCCCTGAGTGGACTAGCCCTGGTCTAGGACATCACAGCATGCCATGCTGCCTAGCCTGCCCTGGTTCGGCTACCAGTCAACTGTTAAACTCTTGTGCCTGGTAGCACTAAGTGGAATAGGGAAGGATATAGTTTCATTGCCCAGCCTCTGAGTTGAGTGCATGGTGAGACACTGTGAGCTGCAGATTTCATTTGAACTGTGATAAACATTTTGTGTGTTTTTTGTTGGCACACGAGCGGAGAAACTAAGGGGTGGCCCGTCTGGTTCGAAGCTGAAACTAGGATTACCAGATTACCAAGAACTGTGTTGCATGGAAGTGGGAAACAGAAATGGAATAGGGATAAAGGGGAAAATGACTGCAGATATGTTACAGACTGGGCCTGAGAAGAAGCACCCTAAATACATGTGATCGCAACAACAGCCCTGACATCCAATGCTCTAACTGGAATTACTGATTACTGATTTGAGAATCAAAATCATAGCACACCGGCAATGCCCACAGATGCTCCATCTCCCGCAGCAAATGGTTTTAGGTGTAGATGCTAACTGTGGAAGAGTTTTCTTAACACCAGCTGGTCTTGCTAGTCACACTCACCATCGCCATGGGTGGACTCCCCTGCCTCTACATAGCACAGTGGTTTTCAAACTGAGGGACACAAGGAAGTTTCAAGAAAGGTCTCAAGCAATTCTGAAAATGAGTTCACCTGTACTTACATTAATCTGTTTAACTAATATTTTTTCTGTTGTTTAATTATAAATAAAATATTTGTTAAAACTTATTTATAAATTAAAAGGCCAAGGTCATTATGTTATCTGACACTTGATTTATGCAGATGTTTTTCTCCAAGTTCGTGTTAAAGTGGGAGGTGGAGGTGTGTTATCTCGAGGGTACCCCAGAAACACACAGCGCAACTAGTACACAGACCCAGGCAGCTAGCACACAAACCCAACATGGCAGCTAGCACACAGGCCTAACATGGCAGCTAGCATACAGGCCCAACATGGCAGCTAGCATACAGGCCCAACATGGCAGGTAGCACACAAGCCCAACATGGCAGGTAGCACACAGACCCAACATGGCAGCTAGCACACAGGCCCAACATGGCAGCTAGCACACAGGCCTAACATGGCAGCTAGCACACAGACCCAACATGGCAGCTAGCCCACAGGCTCAATATGGCAGCTAGCACACAGACTCAACATGGCAGCTAGCACAAATAACCAACATGGCAGCTAGCACACAGAAATAACATGGCAGCTAGCACACAGAACCAACATGGCAGCTAGCACACAGAAATAACATGGCAGCTAGCACACAGAACCAACATGGCAGCTAGCACACAGAACCAACATGGCAGCTAGCGCACAGAACCAGCATGGCAGCTAGCACACAGAACCAACATGGCCACCAGCACGCAGGCCCAACATGGCAGCTAGCACACAGAAAAAAAATGACCACCAGCATGCAGGCCCAACATGGCAGCTAACTATGTTGGGTCTGTGTGATCAAAAGAAAAAACAGACAACACTGCATCAGGCACAGAAGCCCAACACAGCACCTAGCACACACAGAGGCCCTACCCATATAGCAGCTAGCACACAGACCCAACTCAGCAGCTAGCACGCAGGCCCAACATGGCCACCAGCACGCAGGCCCAACATGGCAGCTAGCTATGTTGGGTCTGTGTGGTAGAAAACAGACACAACATTGCATCAGGCACAGAAGCCCAACACAGCAGCTAGCACACAGAGGCTTAACATAGCAGCTAGCACACAGAGGCCCTTCCCATATAGCAGCTAGCATACAGACACAACCCAGCAGCTAGCACATAGACCCAACATCATAGCTAGCCCACAGATCCACTTGCAACACATGAAAAACTCTGGTTTATATTTAGTACCGATTCTGATCAAGTGAAGTAAAAAGTGAATCACTCACTGACCTGTTCTAGCATGGGTGTTGACTCGTGCAGGCTCACAGTTTCATGTCTGTAGGCCGTGGGGGTGTTGGCCACTGTGTGGATATGTCCATTACCTGGGACTGGTGATGCATGGCCATTAACACGGTAAATTGGTGAGTTACTTGGTTTATGTGTCTCCTCCCTTGCAGATCTCCTTGAAGCAAATGAGGAATCAAGGCAGTGAATGCTTCAGCATGCTTTCTCGACATGTATTTCAAGGACAACAAGCAATAACCACAGCAATGCATAAACACAAATTAACATGTTTATTAAATCTATAATGTCATTTCAAAGACGTAGTGAGCGCACACACCTATCAAGTTGTCAGCATCGTTATTTGCTCTCAAAAGGGCGGTAGACATGCTGAGTTGTTTATTAGGTAAGGTTTTTCGGTCCAATACACTGGATTTAAGCAAAAATGTTTACGTAAGGTTTGCAATATCAACGTTTTGGCCTAACACAATGTATTTAAGAAAAAACTGTTGGTCATTGAATGTTTGTACAGGTTAAGGTTGTTTTGGCCTAACACAGTGGATTTAAGCAAAAACTGAGTTGGTCAATGTATGTAAGGTTGCAATATCGATTTGTTTTGGCCTAACACAATGGATTTAAGCAAAAACTGGGTTGGTTAATATAATATACAGGTTAAAGTTGCAATATCGACTCCAGTTTGGCACAATACATTGGATTTAAGCAAAAACTGTTTTGATCAGTGTATGTTTATACAGGGTAAGGTTGTGATATCGACACCTTTTAGCCCAATACACTTGATTTCAGCAAAAAAAACTTTTCTGGTCAGTGAACGTTTATATACAGGATAAAGTAGCGATATCGACTCCTTTTGGCCAACACACTGAATTTAAGCAAACAGTGTTTTGGTTAACATATGTTTATTATACAGGGTAAGGTTGTGAAATCCACGCCTTTTAGCAAAAACTGTTTTGATCAATCTATGTAAAAACAGGCTTTGGTTCCTTGAAGTTATATTCCATTATTTGTTTGTGATATGTAAATCAAACCGAATACTACATTTCACAGGGCCAAACGGTCAAAGATTTGAACAGATATGAACTGGGGAGAAACTGTTAGTATTTTATACCTGCCCTAAAAGAAAACACATCTCTTCATTAGGGATTCGAACCTAGGTGCTCTAATTGAGAGCCCACCATTCTCAACTGCTCAGCCAGCCACTTCTAAAGTACCAGAAGAAAAATGAAAACAAGAATACCTGTGACAAAAGTGCCGGACCACCACCACAGCCAGTACAAGACAGATCAGAGCAATCAGGGAGCTGACAATGATTCCTATCTGCACATTTGTCAGCGTGGAGATGACATTGTCATTTGCTGTGCCAGTGACATCAACATTCTCTGTGAAAGTCAGAAGAGAACTTTTATTCACTATAATAAATAAGATGTTTCGATATACAATAAATGATTTCTTTTTACCATTATAAATATTATGATTCTGTGTGCCACAAACAAATGACCTTCTTTTACCACATATTTTCACTGTGCATGTGTTAGTAAACTACCATAACATATATTTTGATTTTGTATACAATATAAAAACTAACAGAACAAGTTTTGATTTTGTTTGCCATCTATCATAACATACACAGTAAAAGTTTGTTAACATGAAGTTGTATAAGAAGAACCACGACCGACTCCGGCTGACGGGCCATGCTGCTGACATCACAGGACCGGGCCAACGAAGCGTTTACGTATCGGCTCTCAAACAAGAAATAAACTATTTTCGACAGTGGCACCCCTGGCATAGGCTCACGGAACCCCAGGCACTTAGTTTAAGAACTGCTGCGTTAGCCCGAGCCGGTGACATCAGCAGCACGGCCTGTCAGCTGCAGCCGGTCGTGGAAGAACACTCAGTTAACATGAACAAACTTGTGTTCCCAGTTGGCATATATTATTGTTATTAGTTCTCAGTTAGCACACTTTAAATAAAAAATAAAACAAAACAAACAACTGGATATGTGGCACTTCTGATGGGTTCCCTCTGCATGTAATTCATGCACGTGTGTGCTACTGGATTGGCTTTGTCAAGTCCGCAGTCAGTTTCAATAAGAGACAGAATATACAGGGCACATTCTGAGAGAAAGAGGACAAAGGATCACTAAAAAAGCAATGAAATGGGAGACAAAAGAATCAAGGAGGAAAGGACATGAAGAGAATTAAAACACTATGACAAATATTGATGAGACAGACCACAGATGCTGGACTATTTTCTTTATACAAACAAAATTAAAAGGACTGCACATGAATGAAAAGAAGTAGTCAAACGGAAGCCTTATAAGACGTCAAAACTGCTCAAGACGATGATGAATACTGTAACCATCCTACAGTTATGCCACACATGATAAAAATAAATTGTTTCACTAACCTTTTGTGGTTTCTGTCACTGAAGAGCAAGATGTTTCAACTAGTGTCTTGCACATGGGTACTGCAGTGACAATGTCTGTATCTGGGCTACGACCTGCCTTGTTGCCAGCTGTCAACTTAAAGAAGTAGCGGCCAGACTCCAAGTCATCAAGCTGAGCAGTAGTCTCAGTTCCTGAACACAGACAGAATTTCAGATTGACACTTTTAACCCACAATCTTGCACTCTTTCCCTTCTTCTTATAGTTTATATCATGAGGTGATGGTAATCATGTCTGTCCCCAGCCTTATTTCTCATGTACTGTTAATCCCTTCTGATACCGATGGTCTTTAATATCATGATTTCAAACTGTCCATCTTCTCCCTTGGCCTATCTCTGCTACTCTTCCCATCCAACAGACATGACATACACTGTCATCAATGAATGTAGAATGTCTACCTATCCTTCTGACACAGGTAGTCAGTTCTCTTCGTGAATTAATTAATTTCAAGATATCTGTCCACCTTTTATCTGTCCACAATACTTTCAACATTCATCTATGCAGCTTCCTTGACCTATTCAACATTTAACTTCTTTAAAACATCTTCCATTATCAGGGTACCTAAGTAGTCAAACACAATGATGTGCATCAGTACTTTGTAACTACCATTACTTCTATCTTTTCACCATTCAAACAGGCCTTTGTATTCTACTGAAAATACTGATATTTTTTAGACTACATCAAAATGGGACTAGGCAGCAAGTACTTCCAGTGTGAAATGCTGTCAAATATGTGTGTGTGTTAAATTGTGACTTTATCATTATCTTTTCTATCCCTCAACCTATACCAATGTTGGATATCTATTTTTACATCTCAGGCAAGTTTCACATGAACTCATCATATCTTCACAGGTTTTTACTTCAACCAATAAATGTTTGGGCAAGTTGAAAACAATGAAGTTAAAACAATAACACTATGAGGCAGAAAGAAAATTATAGTGAAAATTGGGCCAGAGTGTGTCCACGAAGCATCTAGATGTGGGTGCAGAGTTAAGAAACATGGATCACATCAATAGAAACTAACAAATACATGGCAAGTTGTTTGAAACTGAAAGAGTTCCCCCTGTCACCCTGAGAAGCCACAAAACCAACACCTCCAGTTCGGGCCAAATCCCCATAAATTTTTCTTCTCAAACTCGTCTATAGTGACCAGTCTACGAGACATACAGTTGATGCTATCGGCTGTGCTTATGCCTACAAAAAATGTTTATCAGGTCAGGATGATGGAAATATATTAACTTTAACAAAAAAGTTATTGGGGTTGGGGGTCCAACCAACCAAAAGGTTTGTTTAAAGCTAAGCTACAGTCAAAGCTAACGTCTTAGTCTGAACAGCAGAAAAACTGAAGTAGTGGTAATTACAAAAACAAGTGACCCTCTAAAATTCAACATGACAGTAAATGGGACAAACCTCAAGCAAGATGATATGTTTAAGTTCTTGGGTACCCTCATAACATCAGATGGAAGATGTATTTACAAAGTTCAATGTAGAATAGTTCAAGCTGAGGTAGCTCTTTATAAAATGAAGAATATTTCATGGTCAGTCAGTCTTTGTCAATTTAGACAAGGCTGTGAATAGACATGACTACCAACGCCACACGGCAAGGACATCACATTTTCACACAAGCCTCAGTGATAGAATTCTCGGAGTGAAAGGGTTAATGGGGTCAAACAAAACTGTGATATGGTTTTAAAACGATTATAACTTGTATAGCCTACTTACAGCAAGAACAGCTAATATTTTACACCTTTTACACCCCATTTTAATCTACTTACAGCAAGAACAGCTAATATTTTACACCTTTTACACCCCATTTTAATCTAAGACATTAAATTCCTGAATCATTCTTGCACATCTATTGGTTTCTGAGCTTTTCAAGTGCCATAACCTTTAAAAGAAAGAGAGAGAGAGAGACAGAAAGAGGGAGAGGGAGGGAGGGGGGGGGGGAGAGAGGCCTTCTAAGCACTCATCATTCAGACTGCAACTGCATGCTATCAATAATGCATGTTTATATATAAAAATTTACATAATGAAATAATGCATACACAAAAAATACAAATCATACCCACTTCAAATTTACATGTGCACATACACTCTTATATGCTGATACATGCATATACACACGCTCATATATTTGCATATCTGCACTCATGCTCATACATACACATGCCAGCATCCACACTCATGCCTATACATACACTCAAACTAATATATATCTATATATTTACACACACATGCACAATTACCTTTTTACACTGATACATACACAAGCACACACACACACACATGTACTCTCATGCATGTGAGAGAGAGAGGGGAGGGAGAGAGACACACACAAACACACAGAGAAAGAGAGAGAGAGATAGAGACAGAGAGAAAGACAGAAAGAAAGAAAGAAAGAGAGAGGGAGGGAGGGAGGAAGAGACAGATAGAGACAAAGATAAAGAGAGAGAAAGAGAGAGAGAGACAGAAAGAGTCAGGGCGAGACAAAGGGAGAGACAGAGAGAGAGAGACAAACACACACACACACAGAGAGAAACAGAGAGAGACAAACAGAGAGACAGAGACACATACACACACATAGAAAGAGAGAGAGAAAGATACAGAGAGAAAGAGAGAGAGAGAGAGAGAGAGAGAGACACACACAAAAAGAGAGACAGAGAGAGACAGACAGACACACACACAGAGAGAAACAGAGAGAGAGAGAGAGACACACACACTCAGAGACACACACATAGAGAGAGAAAAAGACAGAGAGAGAGGGAGAGAGAGACAGAGAGAGAGAGAGAAAGAGAGAGATTCAGAGAGAGAGACAGAGAGAAAGGGATAGAGAGACAGCGAGAGAGAGAAAGAGACAGGCAGAAAGAGACAGTCACACAGAGAGACACAGAGACATAGAGAGAGACAGAGAGAGAGGTACACAGAGAGAGAAAGAAAGATACAGAGACAGACAGAGAGAAAGAGAGAGAAAGAGAGACAGAGAGAGAGAGGGAGAGAGAGGGGGAGACAGAGAGAGAGAGAGAGAGAGAGAGAGAGAGAGAGAGAGAGAGAGAGAGAGAGAGAGAGAGAGAGAGAGAGAGAGAGAGAGAGAGAGAGAGAGAGAGAGAGAGGTTGTCTTGCCATATACTCAAGGGGGATGTCACCTTTAAAAAGTCTGAGACCACAGTTTTAGAAGACTCACACTAACCAACAAACGTCAAGCTTTCTTAGCAATTAACAGCAAAAGACAAATGTACCAAGCAAAAGGTATCACCAACCTTTCTGAGTAATGCTCTTCCAGTTGACATCCCCAGTTTCTGTACTGTCTTTACCGTACATGATAATGTAATATGTGATCACTCCATTGGGCTTTTCTGGGGGGAGCCATTTGAGCAGCACAGAGTTCTGTTTGACGTTCACTGTCAGGTTCACTGGGGCGGAGGGTCCTGTAAAAGAACAGTCCATTTGAACTTTATATTCTGTTCAGTATTGACAGTAGCCAGACTTTTCCTGAAATGGTTTTGGCTCCCAGGTAAATCCAGTCTTTAATGGGTACCAAGTGAAGTCCTGGGAAGTTACGGTGGCCGGCATGATGTTGACCATATCAGCCCAACGAGTGCCAGTAGGTGTCTAGCCCTATATGCCTGACAGTGTGGAAAATGGTCCTTAACTTAATTTAACATTGGCAGTAATTTATGTTTCCTCTTCTTCCGTTCATCCCCAATAGGTACCTCAGCCAATTCAGGTCACGCCATCCTATCCTTTGCTATTACATGTAGTGCAGGACATCTACTCCAAATTTTTAAAAACTTTGTCAAGTTCCCTTATCTATGCGCCCTAGAGTGTATGTGTGCTTGTGTATGCACATGCATGTGTGTATGAGAGAATGACTGTGTGTGGGCATGGCCTGTCTGTATTCCTTTGAGCCTGTGCGTTCCAGTGCACAGAAAATCTAGTTATACTGTTATCAGGTTTTGCTCTTTGTGTGTCCTATTCAATGCCAGGATCTTTTCCCACACCTCTTGATTCACAGGAATTAGTAGTTCTCTCTCAAAGCTCCACATTAGTGACTCTTATCATACAATTTAAGTCCCTCTATTCTGCGAAGCCACCAGTTAATGAATGTTTGTAGTTTATTATTAATTGTTTCAGTTGTTCCCCATGTTTCAGCTCTAGACAGCAGTAATGATTTGACCTGAAAGCAAAATATTGTAAGTTTTAGTACTATTTGAGTCTTTGATTTCCACCTAAGGGACAAATAGTGTAAGGAAGGGTGTGGCAATCTGGTGAGTTGCACACACATCACTGGTTTGAACTTGTATAGGTTCCAGGTGTCTGCCCAACACTCTGAGCTTGTGAATTACAAACAAGCACCTTACTTTTCTGTGTATAAGATCCCCTCCCCCAAAAAAGGGTGAAAAAATGGGGGGTGGGGGTGGGGTTAATACGATGAACATGTTTAAAATATTTATTTTTCAATGTAGGGCTAAAAGATAGATGTCCATGGGAAACAATTCAGTAACTTCGCTGCTGTTGCAAACTTGACATAATTTATTCGTTGCTGCTGCTATTATTACAATACTTGGAAAATAGCACTGCAGTTTAGCATCATCATACTAAAAGAGTCAAGCATTTTACAACTAACAGATTAATCACCAATTAAAAATTATCACAGGAGTGTGATGTCTGTATTCTATTACTGAATGTTCTTTGTTAGTTTTATTTATAACATTGAACATCAGATGTCAACACGGTCCAATTTATCTAGTAACTAGTACTAACTGGTGCAGGTTGACTATGTTATCTGTTGGGATAGACCAAAGATATTCTGACCGCTTTCCTGGATGTTCATTCCCCAACTGATGACCAGCTGTTCTTTCTTTCAGCTCATTAGCATAATCTTTGTTTTGATGACCAGCTGTTCTTTCTTTCAGCCTATTAGCATAATCTTTGTTCTTGAAAAGCTTAGTTAAATCGCACTGGTCCTATGTGCACTTAGTCTTTAATAGGTCAGTTACTAAAAATAGCAGGGAAAGGGGGGGGGGTGACTGAATGCTCTTTTGAAAGTCAAACTGATGTCAAATGTTCCTGTAAGCCTTAGTGATAGAGGCGGCAGCATAAATCAGAGAGTACATTCTACGTTGTTATTTTCTTCATTTTATTTTTTACGCCGCTGGGAATGCATTATTTCATATTCCCTTTTCAGCCTTTTTATATTTTGGGAAAAAAATTAATCTACAAATCATACATTTAAAAAAATATATATTAGCGACCTCTGTAATGTTTCTTTGGTTTTGTTATGGGAGCAAAATGGTTGAATTAGATATATTTTCCTACAAGAATAATCACCTTGAAAGCAGGACCTATGATAATGCTTAACTATGTACTGTCTTCTCTAAATTGTTATATTTAACCACAGCATACTTTGAAGAAAAAAAATGGCAGGGGCCTTCCACCAACAGCCACTCTCAAGGAGTGTTTGCCTGTTCAAAAACTCATTTTTCACTGTGCTCATTCCTCCCTTGATTATCTACTGAAAAGTATTCAGGAAATGAAATAGTTTATAAAAATAAAATCATTACATTCCTACGAGATGCCAGCACTTACTGTCTTCTGTTGTTTGGACAATGAGATTTTTACTGTCTGCTCTCCTAACTCCATCCATTATTGCTCTCACAACAAACTCATATCTGGTAAAGCTTTCAAGATCAGAAATCGTCAAGGATGTCTCATTGCTGAAAACAAATATATAACTGAGTGAATAAAAAATAATCTTGCATTTAGATTTCAACTAGACAACTGTACTCGCTGTACTGTCGGAAACCATTTCGTTCTCCAGTACTTAATCTATGAATCCAGATTGAACCAACTGTTTGTTGTTGTTGTTGTTGTTATAATGTCAGCTCTTGATAGAAAAATGTACTAACCACTACACTTCCATAGCTCCTACTTCAAAAATGTCCCCATAATAATACCACTCTTGTCAAGTTTGCATTTCAAATTAAGAATTGACACTGCAGTACTAAGGACATTCCCATTAATGCTCTGTCTTCATCTTCAGCAGGCAATGAAGAGTTCCAATTACGATGGTACCAGTAACAGTTCGATTACATATCTGTCCTACCTTTCTTCGTAATATATATATAAAAACATATTTTCCTACATTTACACTTCCAACATATTCTATAAAATCTTATGATTTATAACTTTCAAACATATAAATCACCAAACTTATAACAGAATAATGTAATCAGTTCCTTCTTACAATGCATGCCTTGTGGCATTGGTAGGCATGTAATCCACAATCTTCTGTCTCACGTAATTTCAACCAATTCTGACACCGATGATCTTCCATGCCATGATGTTAAACTGTCCAGCATCTTCTCACTCAGTCTCCATCATTTCCCCACCAGCTATCCCACCACCACGATGTACTTTAGTTTTATCTTTTCATGACTACACCAACACCACAACATCTAGCATGAGAATGGAGGTGGAGGCAGTAACTGCAGCTCATCGGTGGCTAAAGTACAAGATGCACATGACATGTCATAATTGTAACTTACGACTTTGAAAGCATGCTGAAAAATGTGAAGACAAGCATGCTTCGAGCAGAATGGCAAGCTTTACTGGGAAGGTCACGGGTAGTGGGCATACTTATTTTTCCTCCAGGCAAGGCTGGTGTGGTGGGTAATAAACAGGCAGACAGACTGGCTAGATCTGCACTACAAGGTAGTGAATGTGAACTGATAAATGACAAGGCAGACATGGTCACGGTCCTTTGGGAACAAGCAATAGAATCAGTAGAGAAACAAGATTATTTTGGCCAAGGAAGAATGAGGCACCTGGGTGTAACCAGAGGGTCTGGCCGGCTCACTACACTCAGAGAAAAGGCAAGACGGTCATATAACCAGATTGTGACCGGTACCATCAGCACTGAAACTCTGCGCTGGCTGCTGAAGATGAGGATGGAGCACATATGGGAAATCCCAGAGTGCTGTGATGTCAATTCTTGCACTAAACTCAACTCTTCTCATGACATGATCAAAGAATGTAGATTGTCAACAATTTTTGCTACAATTAGTTGTGACGGCCCTAAGATCCTGGTTTAAAATCCGCACTGAAGTGGATTTTTTCAAAACAGTTTATCTTGGTTCCCACATCAACCTAACTAAAACAGAGTCAAAAATAAATTACATGGAAAGTAAGGGTGGCTAGTATGATTTTGATTAGTCACTCATTGTTCTGTGATGCCTTTACACATCCCATAGGGCTTGTAGTTTATTTCTCCATTCCATTCTATCCTGTGCAATCACTTGGCAATCACGGATGAAATCCAGTACCACACCTTTGGCTTCTCTCATCCAGGATGTTCACTACATATATCACCTATTCTCTGCCAACTGGTTGATCTCTCATCCAAGATGTTCACTACACATATCACCTATTTTGTGCCAACTGGTTGATCTCTCATCCAGGATGTTCACTACATATATCACCTATTCTCTGCCAACTGGTTGATCTCTCATCCAAGATGTTCACTACACATATCACCTATTCTGTGCCAACTGGTTGATCTCTCATCCAAGATGTTCACTACATATATCACCTATTCTGTGCCAACTGGTTGATCTCTCATCCAGGATGTTCACTACATATATCACCTATTTTGTGCCAACTGGTCGATCTCTCATTCAGGATGTTCACTACATATTTCACCTATTCTGTGCCAACTGGCTGATCTCGCATCCAGGATGTTCTCTACATATCACCTATTTTGTGCCAACTGGTTGATCTCTCATTCAGGATGTTCAGTACATATTTCACCTATTCTGTGCCAACTGGCTGATCTCGCATCCAGGATGTTTACTACATATATCACCTATTCTGTGCCAAATGGTTGATAAACATTTCGGTCGGGCTCCGTACGCCTGATGCACCACAAAAGCAAAAAAAAGAGTCCTTGACATATGTTTCTTATTGTCTTCATTATTTGATCAGGGGTTATTCTTGTATTGATAATTGTATTCCTTTTGAGTATGAAAAGTATGTTGTATATGTAATACTGGTTGGTTGATGACTCCTCTGGAAGACCTTTTATCTCCAATATCTGGTAGATTTTCATTCAGGGCATTTCTTCTTCTTCATTATTCATCTGTGCGACGTAATTGCATTGTGCCTCTTTACAGCATACCTGGGATATCTGCTGCACCTTTCAGATGACACATCAGAGCATTTGTTCAAAAGATTAACCTTCCCGGATTAGGAGCTTTTCAAACTTAAAAAGTATTGCTTGAGGTTAATGTAATCTTTCTAGTGACCTCACAAGCACAATGTGCTTAAGGACTTGATGGCTAAACCTCCCTCCCTTTCCAAAGGTGCATGACCAGGACCTTCCATATGCAAAGATGCATGAAAGAATATAAGCAGGCCATTTATTTTTGTCTTGTTAGTTTTTTCCCCCATCCAGGATTGCAGTCTGTAGGATTAATAAATCAAGGCAGAGAATCAAACAGCTACAAATCTTGGAAAGCCTGTTCAACTGGACAGCCATACAGCATAGTTACATGAAGTCACCACAAAACAGTTACATGAAGGCACCACAAAACAGCTACATGAAGGCACCACAAAACAGCTACATGAAGGCACCACAAAACAGTTACATGGAGGCACCACAAAACAGCTACATGGAGGCACCACAAAACAGCTACATGGAGGCACCACAAAACAGTTACATGGAGGCACCACAAAACAGTTACATGGAGGCACCACAAAACAGTTACATGGAGGCACCACAAAACAGTTACATGGAGGCACCACAAAACAGTTACATGGAGGCACCACAAAACAGCTACATGAAGGCACCACAAAACAGTTACATGGAGGCACCACAAAACAGTTACATGGAGGCACCACAAAACAGTATTGCTTGAGGTTAATGTAATCTTTCTAGTGACCTCACAAGCACAATGTGCTTAAGGACTTGATGGCTAAACCTCCCTCCCTTTCCAAAGGTGCATGACCAGGACCTTCCATATGCAAAGATGCATGAAAGAATATAAGCAGGCCATTTATTTTTGTCTTGTTAGTTTTTTCCCCCATCCAGGATTGCAGTCTGTAGGATTAATAAATCAAGGCAGAGAATCAAACAGCTACAAATCTTGGAAAGCCTGTTCAACTGGACAGCCATACAGCATAGTTACATGAAGTCACCACAAAACAGTTACATGAAGGCACCACAAAACAGCTACATGAAGGCACCACAAAACAGCTACATGAAGGCACCACAAAACAGTTACATGGAGGCACCACAAAACAGCTACATGGAGGCACCACAAAACAGCTACATGGAGGCACCACAAAACAGTTACATGGAGGCACCACAAAACAGTTACATGGAGGCACCACAAAACAGTTACATGGAGGCACCACAAAAACAGTTACATGGAGGCACCACAAAACAGTTACATGGAGGCACCACAAAACAGCTACATGAAGGCACCACAAAACAGTTACATGGAGGCACCACAAAACAGTTACATGGAGGCACCACAAAACAGTTACATGGAGGCACCACAAAACAGTTACATGAAGGCACCACAAAACAGTTACATGAAGGCACCACAAAACAGTTACATGGAGGCACCACAAAACAGTTACATGGAGGCACCACAAAACAGTTACATGAAGGCACCACAAAACAGCTACATGGAGGCACCACAAAACAGTTACATGGAGGCACCACAAAACAGTTACATGGAGGCACCACAAAACAGTTACATGGAGGCACCACAAAACAGTTACATGGAGGCACCACAAAACAGTTACATGGAGGCACCACAAAACAGCTACATGAAGGCACCACAAAACAGTTACATGGAGGCACCACAAAACAGCTACATGAAGGCACCACAAAACAGCTACATGAAGGCACCACAGAACAGTTACATGGAGGCACCACAGAACAGTTACATGGAGGCACCACAGAACAGTTACAAAGTAACCTAGAAATATTCCATGAACTGTGACTAAAAAAAAAGTTTAACAGGGAAGAAGATAAGCATGCACAAAAAACACACAAATCGATGTTTCAGCCGAGGCCTTTCTCGACATGAATAACTACGCAACAATACCAAAGAGGAAAGTATTCTAACCACCAGTGCCCGCCAGGAATTCATGTGAGAAAATATAAAATCGTGATGTGGAGTGTAAAAAAAAAAATGTAAAAAAAAAAATAAAGTGAGGCTCAAATAATAGTCATTAAAGTAACAGTGAAAATATATATAATATTAGGAATAAAACAGTAGTAGAAAAAAGTACACAGTTTAAAGTAACCTGTAGTCCCATGTGGGCGGGTGAGCAGAGCATGATTAAGCACAGGCTACATGAGATAAGGCCTAGGTTAGTAGTCTGTAAAGCACTCAATTCTACTGCTTACCTGAGTCTGCACAGTCTTTCTGATGCCTCCAATTCCTTACGGAAGCAGACCTCGTACTTGACATTGATTCCTGGGACAGCTGTCCAAGAGAGGCTGGCACTGGTGGGTTCTACGGAATCAGCGCGGACATTGTCTGGAACCAGCTGAAACTGCAACTCTTTCAGCTGGAACTCACTGGTGCTGGGACTGGATGGTCCCTGTTTGGTCAGGGCCATCAGAGTCACCTTGTAGAAATGCTCATTGTCTGCAAATGTATATGTCATCAATAACTTTAACCAGTAAAGAAATACAAAAAACAAAACAAAAGTAATTAGGTATCCTTTAAAAGACACTACACAATCAATTTCTCCACAAGGCGATTTTACATTCATTAATCCGCCATTGCTAACTGAAGCCTCTGAAAAACTACCACCAAAAAAAAGTTATTATGTATCCTCTAAAAGATACTGCAGAATCAATTCTCCAACCCCCCCCCCCCCCCACATTTTTTCACTAGGCGATTTACATTCAGTAATTTGCCACTGCTTTCTGAAGGGTCAGCTCTCGACACCACTACTGAAAAGAAATGCAAGCTGTATGCTGCCGAATCACCTAAAGCTGGGATCATTGTCAGCATTATGATATGATATGGCTCGGCTTTATAGTGTTCGTTGGAGGTTGTGTTGTCATGAGTCTCTTTGAGTCGCAGCAGGCGCCTGTGTAAAAGCTCAGTAGGGGGGAAGCGCCACAAGCGCAATGATTCGTGAGTATTGAAACTGGGGTATTTTTGTATTTCTACATTAGTTGGCCGTGGCCCCCCCCCCCCCCCCCCCCCCCCCCCTGAGAATGAGAAGGCACTGACAAGGAATGTAGGAACAGAAAAACACTACAGTTTCCAGTCCTGAACCGCCCCGCAGTTAGGAAAAAAGTAATAATAATCACTCAAGTGAGCTGTATGAAGACAAGAAAAGGGAGAGGGTAAAAGTGTTGACAATAAGGAATGCATGACACCCCCACAATGAGGCATGAATAGGAAGGGAAGTCACTCTCTTTCTGCGGCGAAAAATGTTACTTGCACCCATTTTTCATGGAAGCATCAAGACATGAACTAGTTTGTGTGAGGGACCCTCATATACTCCTAACACCATTTTTTGGGGCCTTTATTATGTGTGTGTAATGGACCAGATTTTCTATAACCTTTGGAAGGGCAAATAAATATAGTACAAACCACCATATTAAATGTGTTAGAGCAAAGTTTCATAAGATTACATAAGCTTAGTTTTTACCATTTAGCTCACTCAGCTACAAGACAACACAATTTTCAACTATAGCCGAGCAAAAGAGAACATAAAAATCAGTTAAGCCTTTCCTCCCAGAAAACCTGGGGAGGAAAATTTACGCTTCAAATATTCTGGAAAAAATTCTAAATTTCTCAATTTCTAAATTAAAAAAAATTTATAAATATATTTGTGTGCATTTAAAATGTGTTTATTAATATACCTAGCGTGGTAATTAATTAGCGTTGAGTGGAGGAGAATTAAACAGACTACATTCTCTTAGGTCTATAAATGTATACAGTGACTCATAACTTAACCTACAGCTATGCGGCTGCTAAGACTAAATTATGATGTCATTGTAGCTTAGCAAAAACAATATTTTCCCCACAACAATCCCCCTTACCGCCTCCCAATGCTACTGTTAGTAAATAAAAGGACGCAAGGTCCTTCGAAAACATTGTGCAGGTGCAAAGAGAACCAATGCCATTAACTAGGCTTGTCAGGGATAGGCAAATGCAGCAATGCCAGTTTAGCAGGTTTTTATGGGATCTGTAATGGACGGCAATGTCGAAATAGCAGCAACTCAGGGGGAAATGTTATCACACAAAACTTAACTCATTCTCTTGTGGATAAAACCAAGAATTATGTCACATCTGGAGTAATGAAACAACATCTACCTGACAAATAAATGGTCTGCAAGGAGTTAATAACATACCCAAATCTGTGATTATGTGAGACGTAATTGATGCATCCAGATGGAACTTCCTCACTGGTTCTGCCAACCTGCTCAAGCTCTGAACTTCCAGGCTGTAGCCTGTGATGGTCTGATCTGCCGCTGGGTTCAAGGATCCTACAGGTGCCTGCCATTCTAACCAGACTGCGGTTTCGTTGATATATTTTATATCCAGCCTTGGTGGACTTGAAGCTGTATTTAGCAGAAACACATGTAGAAGTCATGACACCATATAATACATAATTATAATGTACTAATATTTTTAATAATTTTACTTCTACAGATGCTTTATTTGGGATATGTGTGGTTTCAACAAGAAAGGCAATTCTGTGCCATCTCCACAATGAAGGGTTGGCTACAGTACTTAGCGATGTCTTCAGGAATATACGCAGTGAGGCCCCAATCTGTTCCAAAGCGTGCTTATGTACCCTCGTACAGGTTTCCAAAAAACCAAGAAAATGTTCTTGTTTCTTTACACACAAAAAAGCTGGGGCCCACGATTAATTTGGGCTAATATGCAGCACAGCAGTTAAATCATCCTTATAACATGTACCTGATAATTTTCAGTTCATTCTGGGGGGAAAAAGCAGTGAAGAAGAGGGTGGAGAGATACAGAGGGAGGAAGAGAGATAGAGAAGGTTGTAGTATGAGGGAGACAAGCGGAAGAGATGGAGAAAAGAGAGAGAGAGAGAAGGCAGATAGAGGGGGTGGATGTGTGAGAAAGAGAGTGAGCGATGAAAAACTATGATACAAGGAGATATAAAAGGGGAAGGGGGCAAAGGATGTGGTATGAGGGAGGGAGGGATAGACAGACATATAGAGAGAAAAAGTGTGAGGAGGAGAAAGGGTGAGAGAAAGGTGTGATAAAGGTGTGATAAGAGAGAGGCAGAGGAGATGAGTGAAGGGGACAAGGGACCTTTTAGTTGGAATAATTACCATTTGCAGGAGGTGTTGTGTACTGATACCACGGCCAGTCATCACGCTTGGTGTAGCCAACAGATGTGGCCGCAACCACTAGAATTTCATACAACTTCTTCGGCTCAACACCTGAAATACAGGAAGGGGATATATAGTAAAACTTAATTTACATGGTACCAAAAACTAAGTTTGTGTTGAAACTTTGTTCACCTCGAATGAATGAATGAATGTATGAATCAATCAATCAATCAATCAAAAATTGACATCACTGCACTTTGGACATTCCCATACATGCTCCCTCCCCTTCTTCAGAAGCCAATCTGCTTGTGTTTCCCCATCAAATTTGAATATCTCCTAGAACCTCTACACAACCCCTGTTTACTTAGTCTTTCAATGTATGGCTTCTTTATCTGTTCCACTGCACTGTTCACTTGAAGTGTACTTACTCCTCAGGCAAGTTCATGTTAACGAGTTTTAGTGTATATGCACCTACAACAGGGCTACAGCTACTAATCTGCTATACAAATATCACATGTGAATCTGTGCACCAGATTACAGATCTGCATTCAACGTATCTTCCACTCTGTATCTTGAAAAAATTCATACTATATAAGAACATTGCCAAACCACAATCACTGGACAGTCAACTTCCTTTACATTTTAGGGTCCCCCTCTACCTCCACATCTACAAAACTAAAAGAAATTGGAGAGAAGATCCCTCAAGAGAAAACAAATACCCCAACCATATTTCCCGACTCACGCAGGAAAATTTTATTTTTTACAGATCTGACTTATTCATGTACCTTTCAGGCAGACGCCATCCAATTTAAAAAAAAAACACTTATCCTATCAACTCTGGCCATGCACCTTGGGGGGGGGGGGGGGGGGGGGGGAAATATATTTCTTGGATGACTGCGGAGAGGTCAAAGTCTTGACCAGTAGGAACCTTTGTCCTTTGGCATGTTTGGTCCAGCCCCTCTACAACTTTTGTCCTGTGGCATGTTTGGTCCAGCCCCTCTACAACCCTTGTCCTGGTGCATGTTTGGTCCAGCTCCTCTGCAACCCTTGTCCTTTGGCATGTTTGGTCCAGCTCCTCTGCAACCCTTGTCCTTTGGCATGTTTGGTCCAGCCCCTCTACAACCCTTGTCCTGGTGCATGTTTGGTCCAGCACCTCTGCAACCCTTGTCCTGGTGCATGTTTGGTCCAGCCCCTCTACAACCCTTGTCCTGGTGCATGTTTGGTCCAGCCCCTCTACAACCCTTGTCCTGGTGCATGTTTGGTCCAGCTTCTCTACAACCCTTGTCCTGGTGCATGTTTGGTCCTCTACAACCCTTGTCCTGGTGCATGTTTGCCCCTCTACAACCCTTGTCCTGGTGCATGTTTGCCCCTCTACAACCCTTGTTCTGGTGCATGTTTGGTCCAGCCCCTCTACAACCCTTGTCCTGGTGCATGTTTGCCCCTCTACAACCCTTGTCCTGGTGCATGTTTGGTCCAGCCCCTCTACAACCCTTGTCCTGGTGCATGTTTGGTCCAGCCCCTTTACAACCCTTGTCCTGGTGCATGTTTGGTCCAGCCCCTCTACAACCCTTGTTCTGGTGCATGTTTGGTCCAGCTTCTCTACAACCCATGTCCTGGTGCATGTTTGCCCCTCTACAACCCTTGTTCTGGTGCATGTTTGGTCCAGCTTCTCTACAACCCTTGTCCTGGTGCATGTTTGCCCCTCTACAACCCTTGTCCTGGTGCATGTTTGCCCCTCTACAACCCTTGTCCTGGTGCATGTTTGGTCCAGCCCCTCTACAACCCTTGTCCTGGTACATGTTTGGTCCAGCCCCTCTACAACCCCTTGTCCTGGTGCATGTTTGGTCCAGCCCCTCTACAACCCTTGTCCTGGTGCATGTTTGGTCCAGACCCTCTACAACCCTTGTCCTGGTCCTGGTGCATGTTTGGTCCAGCCCCTCTACAAACCCTTGTCCTGGTGCATGTTTGGTCCAGCCCCTCTACAACCCTTGTCCTGGTGCATGTTTGGTCCAGCTTCTCTACAACCCTTGTCCTGGTGCATGTTTGGTCCTCTACAACCCTTGTCCTGGTGCATGTTTGCCCCTCTACAACCCTTGTTCTGGTGCATGTTTGGTCCAGCCCCTCTACAACCCTTGTCCTGGTGCATGTTTGCCCCTCTACAACCCTTGTCCTGGTGCATGTTTGGTCCAGCCCCTCTACAACCCTTGTCCGGTGCATGTTTGGTCCAGCCCCTCTACAACCCTTGTCCTGGTGCATGTTTGGTCCAGCCCCTCTACAACCCTTGTTCTGGTGCATGTTTGGTCCAGCTTCTCTACAACCCTTGTCCTGGTGCATGTTTGCCCCTCTACAACCCTTGTTCTGGTGCATGTTTGGTCCAGCTTCTCTACAACCCTTGTCCTGGTGCATGTTTGCCCCTCTACAACCCTTGTCCTGGTGCATGTTTGCCCCTCTACAACCCTTGTCCTGGTGCATGTTTGGTCCAGCCCCTCTACAACCCTTGTCCTGGTACATGTTTGGTCCAGCCCCTCTACAACCCTTGTCCTGGTGCATGTTTGGTCCAGCCCCTCTACAACCCTTGTCCTGGTGCATGTTTGGTCCAGACCCTCTACAACCCTTGTCCTGGTCCTGGTGCATGTTTGGTCCAGCCCCTCTACAACCCCTTGTCCTGGTGCATGTTTGGTCCAGCCCCTCTACAACCCTTGTCCTGGTGCATGTTTGGTCCAGCCCCTCTACAACCCTTGTCCTGGTGCATGTTTGGTCCAGCCCCTCTACAACCCTTGTCCTGGTGCATGTTTGGTCCAGCCCCTCTACAACCCTTGTCCTGGTGCATGTTTGGTCCAGCTTCTCTACAACCCTTGTCCTGGTGCATGTTTGCCCCTCTACAACCCTTGTCCTGGTGAATGTTTGCCCCTCTACAACCCTTGTCCTGGTGCATGTTTGGTCCAGCTCCTCTGCAACCCTTGTCCTGGTGCATGTTTGGTCCAGCTCCTCTGCAACCCTTGTCCTGGTGCATGTTTGCTCCTCTGAGACCCTTGTCCTGGTGCATGTTTGCTGCCCTGCAACCCTTGTCCTGGTGCATGTTTGGTCCAGCCCCTCTACAACCCTTGTCCTGGTGCATGTTTGGTCCAGCTCCTCTACAACCCTTGTCCTGGTGCATGTTTGGTCCTCTGCAACCCTTGTTCTGGTACATGTTTGGTCCAGCCCCTCTACAACCCTTGTCCTGGTGCATGTTTGGTCCAGCTCCTCTGCAACCCTTGTCCTGGTGCATGTTTGGTCTTCTGCAACCCTTGTTCTGGTGCATGTTTGGTCCAGCCCCTCTACAACCCTTGTCCTGGTGCATGTTTGCCCCTCTACAACCCTTGTCCTGGTGCATGTTTGGTCCAGCCCCTCTACAACCCTTGTCCTGGTGCATGTTTGGTCCAGCTCCTCTGCAACCCTTGTCCTGGTGCATGTTTGCTCCTCTGCAACCCTTGTCCTGGTGCATGTTTGGTCCAGCCCCTCTGCAACCCTTGTCCTGGTACATTTGGTCCAGCCCCTCTACAACTCTTGTCCTGGTACGTTTGGTCCAGCCCCTCTACAACCCTTGTCCTGGTACATGTTTGATCCAGCCCCTCTACAACCCTTGTCCTGGTACATGTTTGATCCAGCCCCTCTACAACGCTTGTTCTGGTACATGTTTGGTCCAGCCCCTCTACAACCCTTGTCCTGGTACATGTTTGGTCCAGCCCCTCTACAACCCTTGTCCTGGTGCATGTTTGGCCAAGCTGCAACCCTTGTTCTGGTGCATGTTTGGTCCAGCCCCTCTACAACCCTTGTCCTGGTGCATGTTTGCCCCTCTACAACCCTTGTCCTGGTGCATGTTTGCCCCTCTACAACCCTTGTTCTGGTGCATGTTTGGTCCAGCCCCTCTACAACCCTTGTCCTGGTGCATGTTTGCCCCTCTACAACCCTTGTCCTGGTGCATGTTTGGTCCAGCCCCTCTACAACCCTTGTCCTGGTGCATGTTTGGTCCAGACCCTCTACAACCCTTGTCCTGGTCCTGGTGCATGTTTGGTCCAGCCCCTCTACAACCCTTGTTCTGGTGCATGTTTGGTCCAGCTTCTCTACAACCCTTGTCCTGGTGCATGTTTGCCCCTCTACAACCCTTGTTCTGGTGCATGTTTGGTCCAGCTTCTCTACAACCCTTGTCCTGGTGCATGTTTGCCCCTCTACAACCCTTGTCCTGGTGCATGTTTGCCCCTCTACAACCCTTGTCCTGGTGCATGTTTGGTCCAGCCCCTCTACAACCCTTGTCCTGGTACATGTTTGGTCCAGCCCCTCTACAACCCTTGTCCTGGTGCATGTTTGGTCCAGCCCCTCTACAACCCTTGTCCTGGTGCATGTTTGGTCCAGACCCTCTACAACCCTTGTCCTGGTCCTGGTGCATGTTTGGTCCAGCCCCTCTACAACCCTTGTCCTGGTGCATGTTTGGTCCAGCCCCTCTACAACCCTTGTCCTGGTGCATGTTTGGTCCAGCCCCTCTACAACCCTTGTCCTGGTGCATGTTTGGTCCAGCCCCTCTACAACCCTTGTCCTGGTGCATGTTTGGTCCAGCCCCTCTACAACCCTTGTCCTGGTGCATGTTTGGTCCAGCTTCTCTACAACCCTTGTCCTGGTGCATGTTTGCCCCTCTACAACCCTTGTCCTGGTGAATGTTTGCCCCTCTACAACCCTTGTCCTGGTGCATGTTTGGTCCAGCTCCTCTGCAACCCTTGTCCTGGTGCATGTTTGGTCCAGCTCCTCTGCAACCCTTGTCCTGGTGCATGTTTGCTCCTCTGAGACCCTTGTCCTGGTGCATGTTTGCTGCCCTGCAACCCTTGTCCTGGTGCATGTTTGGTCCAGCCCCTCTACAACCCTTGTCCTGGTGCATGTTTGGTCCAGCTCCTCTACAACCCTTGTCCTGGTGCATGTTTGGTCCTCTGCAACCCTTGTTCTGGTACATGTTTGGTCCAGCCCCTCTACAACCCTTGTCCTGGTGCATGTTTGGTCCAGCTCCTCTGCAACCCTTGTCCTGGTGCATGTTTGGTCTTCTGCAACCCTTGTTCTGGTGCATGTTTGGTCCAGCCCCTCTACAACCCTTGTCCTGGTGCATGTTTGCCCCTCTACAACCCTTGTCCTGGTGCATGTTTGGTCCAGCCCCTCTACAACCCTTGTCCTGGTGCATGTTTGGTCCAGCTCCTCTGCAAACCCTTGTCCTGGTGCATGTTTGGTCCAGCTCCTCTGCAACCCTTGTCCTGGTGCATGTTTGGTCCAGCCCCTCTGCAACCCTTGTCCTGGTACACTTGGTCCAGCCCCTCTACAACCCTTGTCCTGGTACGTTTGGTCCAGCCCCTCTACAACCCTTGTCCTGGTGCATGTTTGATCCAGCCCCTCTACAACCCTTGTCCTGGTACATGTTTGATCCAGCCCCTCTACAACGCTTGTTCTGGTACATGTTTGGTCCAGCCCCTCTACAACCCTTGTCCTGGTACATGTTTGGTCCAGCCCCTCTACAACCCTTGTCCTGGTGCATGTTTGGCCAAGCTGCAACCCTTGTTCTGGTGCATGTTTGGTCCAGCCCCTCTACAACCCTTGTCCTGGTGCATGTTTGGTCCTCTGCAACCCTTGTTCTGGTACATGTTTGCTCCCCTGCAACCCTTGTTCTGGTGTATGTTTGGTCCAGCCCCTCTGCAACCCTTTGTTCCCAAATACATTTCTTGTGTCCACTTCCTGACCATGGAACTATATATGGTTGAAAATACTCCTACACCTTCTTAGATGGAAACAAGCCAGTGGACTACTTCCATAGCCGCTAGTTTCAATACTGTGGTTAACTAAAAAGTTACCAGTTTACATCATCATCATTCTTTGTGTGCCATTTAACGTCACAAAGGGCTCACATTCGATCTATCCACTCTGCTTTATTGCATGCAACTCTCTTGATTTCTGACTTGGCATTCAGCCCAGCATTGTTTGCCTCTAATAACAATGTTTTTCTTAATGTTTCCCTTGGACATCCTCTTTTTCTCAGACTGTTTTCCATTTCAGTGCCTGTTTTGTAATTGTTTTCTCACTTTGTCTCAGACTGTGCCCAATATATCTCCACCTTCTTTGTCTTACTGCAGTTGATACAGGTATCTGTCTAGACATTTCTCTGATATCCTCACTCTTTTTTTGAATTCATCCTATTTTATGTTCATTATTCTCAGTCATTTATTATTTGCAAACGCATTTAACTTTCCTTCCATATCTCTGGTGGTTCTCAAACTTTGGCTGGCATATGTTAGAAATGAAATAACTTTAGAATTAAGATTTGGTCTCCTAGATGTATAACTTAGAGCTCCATATTTTGTTAAGGCTTTTAAAGACTGTTTTTGTTTTGTGAATGCGTATCATAATTTCCTTTGTCGTATCTCCTTGAGAGTCAAAATTGCTACCCAAATAAGTGAAATGGTCTGTTACTTTTACTGGTTTGTTCTCTAGCATGACATCTACCAGACTTGTTGTTGGTATCTCTAATACATTTGTTTTCTCGTATCTTATGTGTAGCCCTATTTTTTTAATCTTGTAGACGACAAATTGTCTGTTTTTCTTTGCATGGCTTTGTTAATTTTACAATACCATCTGTAAAATTCAGACGTCTATTTTCTATCCAATCACTACTAATACTGATGTTGTAACATTTTTTTTCATTACCCAGTCAATCCTAAAATTGCCTTTGCAACATTTTTTCATTATCCAGTCAATGCTAATATTGCCTTTGCAACATTTTTTCATTATCCAGTCAATGCTAATATTGCCTTTGCAACATTTTTTCATTATCCAGTCAATGCTAATATTGCCTTTGCAACATTTTTTCACTATCCAGTCAATGCTAATATTGCCTTTGCTAAATTTTTTCATTACCCTATCACTACTAATACAGATGTTGTAAAAAAATTTTCATTACCCAGTCAATCCTAATATTGCCTTTGCAACATTTTTTAATTACCCTATCAATGCTAATATTGCCTTTGCAACAGTTTTTTATTACCCAATCAATGCTACTATTGAGGTTGCAACATTTTTCTTTATCCAAACAATGCTGATATTGCCTTTGCAACATTTTTCATTACCCAATCAATGGCTACTCCCCATAAATAGGCAGAGATAGAAGGCAGCCTTGTTTTACTCAAGTTTCCCCCAGACTTTTGCCATGGGCAAAACCAAGATTCTAAAATACGGCAGTACCTGTTATCAGATAGGAGGTCTGGTTTCCACTGACTTCTTTGCTAGTTTCATCTCTCTTGTCTGCTGATCTGTAGTACACTCTGTATGAAACCACCCGGCCTCTGCTCTGCTCCAGGGTCAATGGGGCCCAGCTGACCAGCATGCTGTGAAAGTGTGGACTGGTCACAGAGAGCCGTGGGACAGTTTTAGGTACTGAAAATAATTGAATACTTGCACATTAAAAACAAGCATAGGGAACAAAAAAGGAGTATTTAAAGACTTGAATTTTTAAAGAGTTCAATGAAGTAACAACACAAATAGCCACTGACAAGGCCACTTCAGACAACAAATGCTAGCAAATATTCAGATGTTTTGGCTGAAAAATAAATATGCAAATGTTGCATTTATGGCGTAAACAGACATGATGCAACTACTCGATTTAAAAAAAAAAAAGGTTCTCATTATCTCTTCTATCTGCTGTTGTGGATGTACAACAGACATTAAGTCTTCTGTCCCATGTTGTAGATGTACAACATACTTTATTTCTTTTATCCTTTGTTACAGATGTATTTTTCCTATGTTGTAGATGTACTATAGACATTAATTATCATGTGTTGCAGATGTACTACATACATTAGTTATTCTGTGTTGCAGATGTACTGCATACATTATTTATCCTGTGTTGCGGATGTGCTACAGACATTATTTATCCTCTGCTATAGATGTACTACAGATATTATTTATCCTGTGTTGTAGATGTACTACAGTCATTATTTATCCTGTGATGCAGATCTATCATAAACATTATATTATCTATCATTTGATGTAGATCTATCACAAACACTATCTCTTCTACCTCGCATATGATGTAGATCTATTACAAACACCATTCCTTCTACATTGTGATGAACAACACTATATCTTCTACCCTGTAATGCAGATCTGTCACAAACACTATCTATTCTACCTTGCTTGTGATGTAGACCTATCACAATCACCATCTCTTCTACCTTGTTATGTAGATTTATCACAAACATTAACTACTCTATCCTGTGATGCAGATCTTTCATTAACACTATCCCTTCTATCCTATGACAAAAATTCACCATACATGCTGTTTCATCAATACTGTATCGTAGATGCAAAACATAAACCATCATTCTCGAACCTTGTGGCACTTAAAACACAACATTATCGGCATAATTTTTTTTTTACAATTTAACTCTAAAAATGACATTAACCATGAGGAAATGACAGACTTCATTGAAGCTGTTGGGTCCCCCATAACAGACATTCCTATATTAATTATTCTTCTTTGTTTTGTTTGTGTTTGCTGGATGTAAACTCTGGCGGAAAGTTCTGATTGTTCATCCACTTCTGGACTTTATCATTGTTTTAGAACTTGAGTTTTGCATGCATACCCATTTTAGAGATTTGGCTTACTTGTATGCAGACTGCTGGGTCCTTGCCTCTCAGGCAGATGCATTCAGACTTCAAAGGAAGAATCCCTAATGTTAGAGATGCAGTGGGTCTGTTCTTCTTTCCCCCTCAAAATAGAGCACTAAAACCCACACAGCGAGCTCTAAAATTTTAAATGAACTAATCAAACAAAACAACCCCAGAAGCACTTACCATCCTCTAAAGTCTTTATATAGAGCTTCTCAGTGATTTCACTAGCCCCCTTGATAGCATAAGCCTGCACTCTCACAGAGTAGTTGGTGTAAGGAAGCAGATCAGTGACAACACAACGCTGCTTGCTCGAGTTTTGGGTGACCTGACAGAATGACTGTGACGGTGGCTTGGTGTCCCCTATGGTCATAAGCATTTGCATTTTAAGATTTAGAAGAAGAAAAAAATTAAACAAAATTTTCGCTATTAACACAAAATTATCTATAATAAAATACTGGTGTTTATTTAAACAGCAGGACCCAATGGTCTGACCTTAGGTAGAAGTTCTCTGCCTGACCGGGATTTTGAGTTTACAATTAATACATTAGTAGGGAAGAGGGAAAAGGCATCAGTACGGAAGAAAGAAAAGGCAATAAGGAAAAGAACTAAGGAATTGGGTAGAAAGAAAAGGCAGTAGGAAAGAGGGCTAAGGCATTAGTAGGGAAGACGGAAGCCACTAATCAAAGAGGGCTAAGGCATTAGTAGAGTGACAGAAGCCACTATTGGCAAAGAAGGCTAAGGCATTAGTAGGGAAGACAGAAGCCACTAGTGTCAAAGAGGGCTAAGGAATTAGTAGGGTGACAGAAGCCACTAGTGGCAAAGAGGGCTAAGTAATTAGTAGGGTGACAGAAACCACTAGTGGCAAAAAGGGCTAAGGCATTAGTAGGGAAGACGGAAGCCACTTTTGGCAAAGAGGGCTAAGGCATTAGTAGGGTGACAGAAGCCACTAGTGGCAAAGAGGGCTACGTAATTAGTACGGTGACAGAAGCCACTAGTGGCAAAGAGGGCTACGTAATTAGTAGGGTGACAGAAGCCACTAGTGGCAAAGAGGGCTAAGGCATTAGTAGGGAAGAGGGAAGCCACTAGTGGCAAAGAGGGCTAAGGCATTAGTAGGGAAGACGGTAAAGGTACTGGTGACGAAGAGGGAGGGAGGGGGGAGAGGGGAAGAGAGAGAGAGGATGGGGAGATAATGCTTTTCTCAGTTGCTGAAAGAACATCAAGGATTAACTGAGACTGGACATGAATACATTTTTGCTTGTGTGCAAAATTATTCTTGTCATCACCATTAGGTCTGTTTTATTATGCTGAACATGCAGGTTATGTTACCATTGTATTATTGCAGCAGTTCTCAACCTGTGGGTAGCAACCCCTTTGAGGGTCAAAAGACCATTTCACAGGGGTTGCCTGACAATCGGAAAACACGTATTCACTGAAGTTATGAAGAAGAAACACAATTTTTTTTTCCACAACATGAGAAATTGTATTAATGGGTCATGGCATTAGGAAGGTTGAAAACCACTGGATTATTGGACATATTAAAGCAAAGAAGGAGAGAAGACATGACAACTGACAGCCAGTGGCACCAGTTATCAATGTGATTCAAACTGCTCTGCCTTTGTGCAGTGATGCTCCTGCATCTCAGTTATGACATATGTTCTTCTTCTTCTTTGCCTTCACTGGCTGTAAGCTCCAGCGCAAAGTTCTGGTTGTTCGTCCACTTCTGGATTTTATTTTTGTTCCAGAATCTGAGTATGCGTGCACACCCATTTTATAGATCCAGTTAATTTGTATGCAGACTGTTGGTTACATGCCTCTCAGGCAAAAACCCCTAATTAGTTAGCCCACAAGGCTTGTTAGGGGCATTGGGTTTTTTTTTTTTTTCGGGGGGGGGGGGGGGGGGGGGGGGCAGATATCACCTGCAGGCAATCATCTCTGTGATTAGCCTTCTCTTTCCAGTGGCTGACTCAAAATGTTTGTAGGTCTGCATGCACATTTTCTCTCCACTGTCTTCTTGGTATGCCTTATGGTCTACTAACATTTTTACTTCAGCGTGTATTTAAATAAAGCAAAAACCTATAGGTTCAATATGTCTCAAGGCATACATATGGGCTGCTTTATTGTTATTGTTTGTGGCTTCTCATGATTGAGGTGCATCAGGCATATACTGCTAGACTCACATTGGTGCACACCAACTGGCACTTGATGGCTGATGTGTCAACTCAACGCCTGCCATTTATTTTTATTTTTTTCTCAGGGTTTTACCTGGTACCTATGTTATGCTCGGTAAACCTGGGAGCCAATGAGATTTTTTTTTAAATCTAACTTGATGAAGATTTGAAAACAATCTTTTGGGTGGCAGGTAAGCACCTGGCCACTACTCTACCGTGGCTCTCATTTCTTCTAAATAAAAAACAAAAGCTTTTCCACACAGAAGAGAAACATACCAACAATCTGGTAAGAAACAACATATGGATGCTGTGCAATAGGCATGTGATCAAAAGTGACTAGAAAAGCTGTGCTGTTAATCTGGCTGCACTTCACATTAGCTGGCGTCAGTGGAGCATCAGCTGTGGAAGATCACGAGAAATTAACACAAACTGCTTAAGATTTAGAAGGGATATACTAACAGCTGTATTCATCTTGTCATCATTATCTGGTGTCCTTCTACTATTGTATTCACTTTTGTCCTCATTATTGGTGTCCAACAATTGTATTCACCTCTGTCATCATTGTTTGGTGTCCTTCTAAAACTGTACTCATTTTTATCTTCATTATTTGGCTTCCTTGTATGCAAGGTCACTGAGTGGTAACGCAATCATTGATCATCACAGCGGAAGTGATTCCCCCTGTGGGTTCCAGGGCCACATTTTAGAAGAAGAAAACAAAAACAGATCTACTGATCCACTTACAGGGATATCATAAAAAGTGACTAGAGTTCTGCTAAAATCAGAGGTGTTAGGCAGAAAGGTAGATATAGGGTTCAATCTTTCTTTCATCCAACATATCTGTCTGTGAGACAAGGTGACTTATAAGCATAATATGATGAGCCCAGAGGGATCTGGGACAATGACGGCATGGAACAATGTCGGCAGATAAAGGGTCTGTTTTACAAGAAACCATAGCACACCTTGTAAGGGCAAACACAGGGCATTATGCCCACAGGATACAGGAAGGAATCTTGGGCGGTTCTGAGAAAGTCAAGATAAATAATATTTTTACAGACTTTATACAATGATCTACACAACATCTGACACACAGGTAATACTGGCTTATGATTATCTTCTTCTTTTTATTCTCCCTGACAGTGCTTTTCAGATGAGAAGGCCATAGGCCTCTAAAAAAAAATGTTGTGCTCAGACGCATGCCCTCCGCTGATCCATACCACTTGGTTTCCACCAGAATGCTAAACTGGCCAGACCCTGAACCTCTCAACTGCATGTAAAAAGATGTCTGAAGTACATCTGCTTACATGGACACAGTTTTGAGTACCTTAATTTCTTGTACATGTTACTGCTGCGTGTTCTGTGTGTCCAGTTCTCAGTCTAAAAGTAAAGATCTATTGCTTTCACGTGAGGAGTATTACTATGTCTTCAGGACTACTTTCTGTTCTAATGAGTTCTACAGAAGCAGAAGATGAATAACAGAAGAAAGGACTTGTAATGTAAAAGTCATCAAAACTAATATAAAGAACCATCTCTATCTCTCTAAATCCTCTTCATGTCGCTGCTGACACATAAAGGATTCACAGGTGATCTTCCCTGCTGCCTTTGAGCCCATTTCTCTGTCTACTGTCCTTCTCCAGGCTTCCGAAGGTTGTCCACATCTCCTTGTAACAACTGCCTTCCACCAGACAGCTGTCCTTGTCAAGGCTTCACAAATACATCAGTGGCAGTCACATGCAGGTGACCTTTGACTTCTACAATTACATGAGGTGTTCAAAGGGATTTTCATTAGTGCTCAGACACTTAATATTACAATAAACTGGTGCCTGGATATGGTAGAAAAAAGTTTTGCCTTGTAGTGTTCATTGTAACATCGGTTGAGATAACATTATACTGTACATTACAACCATAATTCAATGTTATATTTCTACATATATATGTTCTGTGTAACATCAGTTGAGATGACATTATACTGTACATTATAACCATAATTTAATGTTATATTTCTAAATATCTATGTTCTTTGTAACATCAGTTGAGATGACATTAAACTGTACTTAAAACCTTAATTTAATGTTAAATTTCTATGTTCATTGTAACAATACACACACACCCCCCCCCCCCCCAACCCCCAAGTATGTTAGTCCCACTCTTTGTAAATGCAGCTTTGCACATGTTCTTGGCATAACAAGAAACTTAGGTCATAAACTGTGCATATTCTATATCACATTCAAACATTTTACAATTATTGTTCAAAAAAACTTACCGACTTTGAAGATCTCCAGAAATGCAACAGCCATCACATGCCCAACAGAGTTCTCTGCTATACACTGATAGAAACCAGAGCTCTTCTTCTGGAGTGTGTACAGATGCAAGTTCTGCCCATTCTTGGTGTCCCGTATCTGCAAGAATGAATTTGTTTATGTATGTTTCAGACTGCACATTAAACAGTGTCAAGGCAGAAAGAAGTACATGGATGCCAAATGATCAAGTGAATTATTCTGCAAGTTTTATTATGCCTCCGAGCAAGTTATCAGGTTGACCACTCTTAAATGTTCAAAATCGTACCATTGCGTAGTTCCTTTAGAAGCAAGTGAATAATGATGTGCGTGTGTGAAAGAGACCTACGGTCTGATCCAAGGGAGGGGCAGATCCAAACACTAGACCCTGAAACTATTGGCTGCTTGGAGGCCCTAAAGTCAGTCAACTGTCTGCTCCAAAAGTATATGTGCATAACATTTGTGGAAAGCGAAAGCTACACCAGAAAGGTCATTCTGTATTTGCACTGAGCTGAATTACTGTGGAACGTTTAACCAGCCAGGCTGTTTTCTAGCTTATCATGGACATTACATTGTTATACAATAATGATGGGAACTAATGCGCCACACTCCAGATCTAATGTTTTTATCTTTATCTGCCCGCAGGCTTGTGAACATAGAGCTCTGGTACTTACAGTACCATATTTGTGTCTACTGTTCCAGTTGTATGGTATGTCAATCAATGTTTGAAACATTTACTTCCTTATTATTTTGTATGTAGTGTGGTCCTGCAAGAATGCTCCTCCATCTTTTTGTGAAACAGCGTTAGGGAATATATAAATTGTGCGAGGGTCTTGGACTAGATGTTCTCACTTGTCTATATTTCCTATTGTAGAGGTTCCCACTTACCATCTAATTCCAAGAACAGGAATTGCTTTCTGCAGCTGTGATAGCATCCTAAGACAATATATTAGATGGAACTATACTCTTGAACCACATCTGCAGTCTGTTCATTGGCGTTCCTGATCTATGGAGTGATATCTTCCTATCTTCCATGCAAAGTCTATCACTTTCTTAAAGATCTTTATCAAATTTATGAGTACTTGTATCATTCTTTCTCTCTTTCTCCACTCTCTCTCACACAGGCACACTCCTACTATGGAAGTCATAGCTGTTTAATTCAATTTAATACTTGTGCCAATTTTTGCACTTATCATTCAAGTACAAATGTATGCTGTCAATAGAACACTTAAGTCTAAGGTATTTTGCAAGCACATGTGTGTGTGTGTGTGTGTGCGCGCACATACACACACACACTTCCACACACATGTATGAGACAAAACAAAAGAGAACAAGTGAAAGAAAGGGGAAAAAGGACAGGTAAGAGGACAGAGAAGAGGAGAGAGAATAAAACAGACTGAAAAAGGAAAATAAGACCAGAAAGGGAGAGAGGGGGGGGGGGGGGGGGGGGAGAGAGACATATAGACAGCGATATAGAGAGACAGATAGAGATATAGAGAGAGGATATATATATATATATATATATATATATATATATATATATATATATATATATATATATATATATATATATATATATATATATATATATATATATATATATATATATATATATATATACAGAGAGAGAGAGACAGACAGAAAGACAGACCAGACAGACAGACCAGACAGACAGACAGACAGACAGACAGACAGACAGTCTGACAGACAGACAGACAGACAGACAGACAGACAGACAGACAGACAGACAGACAGACAGACAGACAGACAGACAGACAGACAGACAGACAGACAGACAGACAGACAGACAGATGAGTAGAGGGGACAGAAGACAGAATTAGAAAAACAGAAATGAAACCACGTATCATACCTCTGAATAAATATCAGTTTTTGAAATGGGTATCCCATTATGGTACCAACTAATTTTAGGGGGTGGATTGCCCGTCACCTTGCAGGACGTGGACAGCATTCTAGCCACAGGATACAGGAAGGACTTTGGACCCTCTTCCAACTTAGGTGGCTCTGAGCAAGTAAAGATAAATCATTTGATTACAAACAGACTATTTATGATTTACACAACAAATGACACATGGACAATACTGACTTAAAATTTTCAATTCGTTCTGTCTGTCAGTAGTTTTCAGATCAAATGGCCAGGCATCCATGAAGGTTGTGCTGAGACGCATGACCTCTACGGATCCACTGATATCCACCAGAATGCCAACTGACCCGACCCTTAACCTGTCAACTGTGTGTAGACAGCCTGTCTCAGTATTTTGTGCTGCCCGCTCACATGGCCAATGTTCAGACTCCCAGTCTTGAGGACATGTTGCTGAGTCCTTTGTGTCCGGTTCCCAATCTAAAAACTTTATTATTGTGTTGCTTTAGTGTGAGGAAATTTATTTGGGGCTGCAGGATTGTGTTCTGGATGGGAAGTGTTCCAATAGGTTCTAATAGCTGCCTTGACCTAGGCTTCAGTTTCCTCACAAGTGGCTAAACCATAAAAACCAAACAGAGAAATCAAATGGACATTACTTAAGCACTTAATCTATCAGAAACAATTCTCCAGTCATGTATATAAGATTTTCTAACCTCTCAGCAACTGTAGACATAGCATTTGCTAAAAACCATAGGTCTGTGACATCAGATTTAACATATAACTGTTACTGATATTTGTTTCTTCGAGTTATGAGTTAGATTATCTTCACAGCACTCTGGACACATCCATAGGCGCTCAGATTCCCCTCTCAACATATTCATCAGCGTTGTGCGGTTAATAGTACCAGTACTATGTTGGTTAACAAGACTTAGTGTGCGTCCAGTGTGCTTCTCATGCTTGGCTGTGCCGATCTTTACTCCCAATTCACGTATTCTTAGAAGTGATGTGGACACGTTGCTTCCAAAATCCTCAGAACGTCCTATCTCTCAAAGGGCAATGACAATATCTGCGTGATCCATGGGCCGGCCATCTTCAATGAATGCAGTGCCTGCCAGTCTATCAGCTCTCTCATTACCAACAATGCTTGCATGCCCTGGGACGAATATGACAGTAACTGCACACACAGGAGAATTTTGCAATGACTCAAGCCACTGTCTGCGTAACCAGCCTGCCTCGACCCGCCGGATCATGCTTAAAGAAGCACTCAGCATACACACGCGGGAATAGTCCTGTGATCCCAGCCACATGAAAGCCTGTGTCACCGCTATCACCTCCATCGCCATGCTACTGGTGGTCATGGAGAAGCAACCGCTAGCTTCCTCAACTGTTGTGCCTGATGAGCAAGCTGTAAATGCCCATGCACTCTTATGTTTCTTTACTTGTTAGCTTTCAGGCGGGCCGCAGGTGTAAAAAGAAAACAAATAAATTGACGCTTTGGCTGGGGCCCTTTTTATTTTTTAAAGTGAACTGCACAATAATCACAAAGCATACGCCAACCATCAGCACCCTTGTTTTGCTTCCACATTATGTAAAGCTTTTTATTCACAGTTCAGTGGATTAATTTCATTTTCTCAGAGCAGATCATTCAACCAAGTTTACTCAGGGACCAAAATGTTGGAAATTGTGAATCGTCGCGAGCCAGAGGAGCACCAGCAAAGAAAAATAATTAATACTGTTTATTTGGCAGGTAATCAATGGGCCACTTCCTAGGCATTTGTGGGCCCGATTGGCCGGTCAGTTGAAGAGCCTTGATTTTGAACAATCGCTAAACAATGTTTATTATTCCAAAGTGTTACTTCTATACAACTAATTTGGTTTCAATCTTCAAAACTGGCTTTTTAAATTTTTATTTTAACATGCATACAAACTCATTTAGGCCTAGCAAATCCTGGACATAATTGTCAAAAACAATTTGTTATTTCAAGAGCTGAATTTAATAGAACCAAGTTAATGGCTTTAATCCACACAAAGAGATCAAAGAGAACAAGTAAGGCGGAGAAGATTATCAAAAGTACTGTGCCAAGTTTCGTCTTGACATACAGTTTTCAGCATGGTTTGTTGGTCTAGGTCACACTTCCAGGTGAGGGATGTGAGAGCTCTCTCTCTCTCTCTGTATGCATGTGCGCGCGCGCGTACATGAGGTGTGGGGGGGGGGGGGGGGGGGGGGAAGAGGGATTATATGAGTGCACATCATTATGTAGGTTAGTTGCGTATCCTTTATACAATATTATGTGTGTATATATATATATTGTCAACCTGAAGTCAAAGGTGACGAAAATGTTGAGTAACAAACAGTAACAATTGGGGGGGGGGGGAGGGGGGATCTCCCTTTTTATGCCTCTAGGCGCATCGAGCATATGGAAAGAGTACCCCCATATTTGTACAGACCAATCGGCGGGTCATATGGTCAGCATTACACAGACTGTCTTTACTTCCCCAGGACATCCATCCTGGTACCCAGCTCAGGCTGGGTCGACCTGCCATGCCCCATACCACAATAAAAATCCACTTAGCCAGCAGTGGGTTTCAATCGCGGTACATTGGAATTATGAGTCAGACTCACAACGCCTAAGCATTGGACACCACAAGTAACAAACAGTACCATGTCCTAGATAATTTTGGCTATATCAAATGTCACAGTAAAGAATAATAATGGAAGTTGTGGTAGATGGAAAAAGAAAGAAACATGGCCTAACCAAAAGAAGACACCTTGGGGATAAATATGCACTAGACAAGATATTAGGCAAAGAATCCAGAATCCCGTCTGGCAGATTGGCTGGGAAGAATAGTTTGCAAAGCACTTGTCCATTAATGATGTTAAGCTCACTAAGAAAGTAAAACAAACTCTTGCAATTTAAACTTCACCTGAAGAAACAGGATTATAAAACACACTGCAGAAAAAAAGAAACTAGTTTTAACTCAAATAAATACACTGTCAGTTGCAAATCTTGGAAAGCCATGGTTCATAAAAAGTGAAATAAACATTGCCTGCAGACTGTTTTTGGAAATAAAAATAACCATTATGCTGCCATTCTTTCAACATACAGAAGAAGTAAATGATTGACTCACTATTTATGTATATAACTGTCAGATACATCTTAGCAGTACATTTACTAAATAAACTTATCCCCGCAGCAATCTGATTCACACAAACATAATGCCAGGCCCCTTGTTTGCTTCACAAACACATTTGTAACTGTGCTTCACAACAAACCAACCAATAACATTATGTTAGTGCAAGTTATCATTACAGGGATAGGAGGCAGATAATTGATAAAGCGAGAGCTGTAATCTCATCATCACTGAAATAGCACGGTCTTGTTTGTATAAGTGACAGCAAGTGTTAGCAGCTAATAAGCATGGTGAAGTTAATTTTAAATAGCACAGCAGAATGTTTCCACAGAGTTATTTGAGATGTGGAAATAGCTGCTGCAATAGATGCCCAATTTGGAGAAAAGTAGTTCCCAAAACACAAGCTTAAAGTACAGGCACACTCAGAACTGACATGGCCAAGTTACTGAATGATGAGTGCCGCACGTGGTCAATATACCAAGGTAAACGTGACACAATGCCAGGAACAGCAGTGCAAGTGTGAGAATCTAGTGCAGAGCATTTCACACTTTTCTTGTTGGTGAGATATTTTACAGAGAAGGATAATTCTGCAACACAGGAATTCAGTCTACTAGCAAACCAGAGGTTAAACTAACCCATTAAAAAGAGAGTGACATAAACAAAAATTCAGGTAAAAATTTACTGAATGTGTAAGAGGCTTTGATTAATTAGTGAATAATCAAAGCTTGTGGTCGATATAAAAACAAGTCAGAAATGTTAATACAGCTTGAAACTGCCTATTCTGTTTACAACACTTATGTTTGCTGACACACCTTCAGACTGCAGTTGACACATAAATGTAACAGGACACATAGTTTTCACAGCTCTGGTCTAGACTTCACATGTCACTGATGAATCTTGGAATCCCTTAGATTCTGCTCACATTAACACATATTCTTTTTTTAAAGAAAGCCAAACACATTTTTCTGCTGAGATATACTGGAAATATGGTGCTGGCCCCATATATGTACAGATCAATCAACACTTGACGGGTGACATGGTCGGTACTATGCTAGACAATTCCATATGACTACAATCTAACAGAATATTTTCTACGATGTTTCAATCAGTTATTTCAACTACTTCTATCCCACAGAGGAATCATGGGAGCAACAGAATCAAAAAGGCTAAAAAGAGTCTTGAAAGAAACTAATTCACAAAACGGACAGGTTACATGCACCAGAAGAAGGCAACCTGCTTGTTTGAGAATGTCAAGAGAAGGGTCAGAGAGGCAGAGGACCTACAGACAAGATGTCGACAAGTTTGGCATTATGACATAAAGGGTCATTACTGGCTCACATGACAGAAATGATGATGAACAATGCCATATGGCATAGACTTTAAGAAACAAAATCCTAACAAGTGGTACTTTAAAGTAATGATTGTGAGTCTGAATGAACTGAATTAATACAATGTGAAAGGCAAATTAGGAAATGAGCAATGCTGAGTAACCCCTTCTGAGAAGCTAAAAACCCACATTTTGGGTTGGCTCTGGTTCCCAGTAAATGTCACTTTTCCAACTTGTCTACACTGATGTGTACAAAATGCATAGTTACTGCTATTGACTGTATTCCTTAGGAGGTTAGGATATGAATACATTAACTAACAATATCATCTGGAGGGGGTTTCTTTCAGCTAAATTGTTTTCTGAAACCGAAGTTGACTGCAGAGTTTCCCGTAAGGTTCAGTGATGGAGGTCATGGGGTCATGCATGAGTCACCTAATGTATTCAATGAAATGCTTGACCTGTTAGTGTTTAGTGTTTACTACATTCATATACATTTGAGCGTGTGTATATATATATATATTTTTTTTTTATTATTGCAGATAAATATTTTTTATGAATATTAGTAGTGGCTTAGGTAAAGCTTTTTTTTTTATTACTGTTTTTTTCTCTGTGGAAATCGCAATCTTGTTGCGTTTTCCGCACGTCCCAAAACGTTAGAATGGACACTACAGAAATCAGGACCCTTTCACAAATGCTCTACCACCACCTTCAATTCTGATGATAGTAGTAGCAAACTAACTGACTGTCCATCTTGCCTATCTACTGAGCACTCTTTGTTGTGTTCCCCGCACCATTCTCTCTAGAATTAAGCCAATTTGAACCTTAGACATTCAGGATGGTAGGTGAGCATCTAGCCGCTACACAATCAGTTTAAAAGATTAATGTCTTTAAAAACATTTAGACTGGGTCTAGATTCTCTTACATTCAAAAATGCTGGGTAAATGTTTCAGTATAATGGCAGTATGTAGCAAAAACATGATTATCACATAAAGAGATAGGGGCTGCGTGGTCTCGAGGCATGGTGTCTGCCTGGAGTGCTAGAGGTTCCGGGTTCAATCCCCAGTAAGGGCTGGGATTTTTTTACGTGGATTTGGACTTTTAGTAATTCCCCCTGGTCTCTGGGTAGTGAGATCGAATACTGGTGTGCATTGTTGCGCACGTAAAAAAAAAAAAAAAAAAAAAAGAGTAGCCTAACAGGGCTGCCTGGACAAAATTTGGAGTTTAAAATCTACCCAAAGTATTTCAGGATCCTGGCCAGTGCTACAGAGCCTGTGCACTGTGCTTCTTCGGACTCAGGTTTGAGTTAGAAGAGACAACGGAGCACTTATGGGTTGCTACCCGTATGCTATGATGTTGACCTGTTGTTCAAACTTTAAACTTCACATAAAGAGAAAAAAGTATTCTTTCAGAGGCATACAGCATATGGATATATTGAATTTGTAAAGTTACTCCGAACGACAAAATTAGTGGATTCTCTTCTTGTTCTTCAATTCCTCTTTTACCGTTTCAGGTGGTGATGGAGATATCAAAGGTTCTGCTCTTTGCTTTTTTTTCAGCTGCCTCGATCACAGACACATCATGTTGTTGTCTAGTTTTTCCGATGTTATAATTTCATCTTGTTCTTGGTCTACCTCGTAATCTATGCCGTCCTCTTTTCGTGTACGCATTATATGGTACGGCATCACAAGGCAACTAAACCATGTGATTTGTTGTCTCTGTATGAATTTAGATTTTCTTCTGTACCGACCTGTTCTCTTATGACCTCATTCCTTATTTTATCTCTTCTAGTCACTCCTACAGCCCTTATCAGACATCACATTTCCATGGTTAATTTTTGTTTTCCTGGTTTGTTATGAGTGACCATGTGTGGCACTAGTAGCAAAAGGTTGGAATGAAAGTAATTTGTATGAGATGTTTCTTTGTGCTGATCTGGACTATCCTGTGATGTGTGTGGTGACTGGGTGGGGGGGTGTATGTGTGTGTGTGTGGTGCGTGTGTGTGTGCGTGCGTGTGTGTCCCAATACTTGATTTACTTCACTGCATCAGGTGTCAACTTTTGCTTTGAAAACTGCCTTCTCTTGGTCTATAAATGCCACAAATAGGTTTTTATCGTATTCAATGTTCTTTTCTGTAAACTGTTTAAGTGTGAAGATTACATATGTGCAGCTTCTGTTTCTTTCAAATCACATCTATTCTTCTGCCACCTGTGGTTCTATCATTGGTCTCAGCCTTGTTTCTATTAACTTGGCATATATGTTTCCAACATGAACAGATTACACATTTTTATCCCACTCACTACCACGATCAAACATTATGCGATCCACCAAAGTTTACGCCTGCCTACCATGATCATGCCCCCTGCCTACCATGATCATGCCCCCTGCCTACCATGATCATGCCCCCTGCCTACCATAATCATGCCCCCTGCCTACCATAATCATGCCCCCTGCCTACCATAATCATGCCCCCTGCCTACCATGATCATGCCCCCTGCCTACCATGATCATGCCCCCTGCCTACCATGATCATGCCCCCTGCCTACCATGATCATGCCCCCTGCCTACCATGATCATGCCCCCTGCCTACCATGATCATGCCCCCTGCCTACCATGATCATGCCCCCTGCCTACCATGATCATACCCCCTGCCTACCATGATCATGCCCCCTGCCTACCATGAGCATGCCCCCTGCTCACCATAATCATGCCCCCTGCCCACCATAATCATGCCCCCTGCCTACTATGATCATGCCCCCTGCCTACCATGATCATGCCCCCTGCCTACCATGATCATGCCCCCTGCCTACCATGATCATGCCCCCCTGCCTACCATGATCATGCCCCCTGCCTACCATGATCATGCCCCCTGCCTACCATGATCATGCCCCCTGCCTACCATGATCATGCCCCCTGCCTACCATGATCATGCCCCCTGCCTACCATGATCATGCCCCCTGCCTACCATGATCATGCCCCCTGCCTACCATGATCATGCCCCCTGCCTACCATGATCATGCCCCCTGCCTACCATGATCATGCCCCCTGCAATTGGAACTGTGCCATATCGCTGCCATGTTAAAATTGTGTTATTTGCAAACATTGTAGTTGAAGCTGTTAGTCCATTCATTTCTCTATGGATACTCAAGGGAAACAATTTAGTAGTGCTTGAAGTAAATTTTCCCCCGAGTTTTTTCGGTTAGCTCCCATGTCGATTATGCATTTGGTGCAATGTTGTTAATAAATACGCTGATGATTAGGGCCGGCATAATGCTACAGTTTGGAGAATATTTATCATATGGTGGGATACTGTCTTGATTATTTTAAATCGGAAAGTGAAGGTGAAGATATTTCTGGATGAGCAGGCTCGTTTCAGACATTGTAGATCAACAGAAGATCAAATTAAAGTTATTGCTCAACATGTTGAAGATGCATTCCAGAACAAGAAACCCACTATTGCTATTTGGATGGATATGGAAAAGGCCTTTGACGAAGTGGAAAACTGGGCTAAATCTAAAACTGCTTAAAAGGTAAAAAACCCATCACATGCTTAGGTGGATCTTAAAATATCCAGAAAATCGAACTGCAAGAGTCAAGATACAGGGTTCAAAGAGCAGATCCGTCACAACGAAACATGGTGTTCCACAAGGTGGACTTCTGCCCTAATTATTTTCTTTATTTATATTACTGACATAAAATCAACCCTCTGTAATGGAGTTCAAGTTGTTATGTCGATCATCTCTCGCTACGGAGCTCAGAGGAGAATAATGGCACAGCACAGACAAGGCTTCAAAAATCCCTCTAGAGAGTTGGTCTACTAGTTGGTACATGCCTGCAAATAGGATCAAAACTACACATACCATTTTCCCTCTGTCCACCAAACACCAGAAAGCTTCACGTACGTTTGGCATACAAGCATTGAAACACGGCAACTCACCATCATACTTAGGAGTAACTTTTGACCCACGACTCACATGGAGAAAACAGATAGAAAGGAATCAGAGCAAGGAACAAGAGAACTTGAGGAAATGATGAGGAAGTTAGCTGGAAGAGAATGGGGAAGGGGGGGGGGGGGCAAGAATCAGTGTCCTCAAGAGAAACTGTAAGGCTATGTGAGGCCAATTCTAGAATATGGGACAGCTGCTTGGGGCACGGCAATTAAATCACATTTGCAGAAAATCTCAAAGAATGAAAATTATCCCTTTTGCATTATGACATGGGCCACGTGCTCCACGCCCATATCAGACAAGGAAACAATTTTCATGCTTCATGCTCTGGAAGACAGGAGAGATACAAAGCTCCTCACTGTTCTTCAAATACCATCACTTGAAAGAACAACCCAAGCATAACCAACTACAGAAACTCCAGAGGGCTAGACTGCAGAGAACATGTTTCATCAAGAACACAAATGCCAAACATACTGACCTAAAACTCTCTCTCACAGAACCAAATGTGCCACTGCAACTGTACAATTTTTGTTGCCCTTGGCTTAGGGATAAACTGCCGACAGTCAGAACCACTGAAATAGGGATCACCTCCAAATCATCTATGAGCAGCGGTGACATGAAGACTTTTACAGAAGGAGAGATCAACAGACTTTATCCACAACAGAGCTGGATTAGAGTTTATACAGATGGTTCAGCCAAGATTGCAGTAAGAGACGGAGGAGGAAGAATATACATAGAATACCCAAATGGTTTACAAATGAACCAAGCTATACCAATAGGTTCATATTCTTCTAATTACAGAGCAGAAGGCAGATGCACTTCTAGTAACATGTTCTTTCCTGAATGGACATCAGCACAGCATATATAGCAGAATGGTCTTCTGACTGATGCCCTGTCAGATCTACAAGCAACTGTTAACCCAAAAGACATGCAGTTTGTAGACTAGACGCAACAGCTGACTGAGTTGAGCTCTTCAGTAGAACAATCTGTATTGCAGTGGATTCCAGGTCACTATGGCTTGAAAAGCAATGAAATAGTGGACAGACTGGCCAGAACTAGCAGTAACATGATGTAATTAAATAGTGACTTAACCCACCAAGAGACTAAGAAATTAATTCAATCTATTATACAAGAAAAGACTAGATGCAACAGCCGATTGACTTATGCTCTTCAGAAGAACAATCTGTATTGCAGTGGATTCAAAGTCACTATCCCTTGGAAAGCAACGAAATAGCGGACAGACCGGCCAGAACCAGCAGTAACATGATGCAATTAAATAGTGACTTAAACTACGAAGAGACTAAGATATTAATACAATCTATTATACAAGAAAGGTGGTTGGATACACACACCAAATTCTCTTCTTAAGGCTTGCTTTATCACCTTTCTAGAGAGGGACAATGTATTATATTCCAACTAAGGACAGGGCACAAGAGACTTTGTCAATATATGTTCAAACTTGTCAGTGTAGGAAACACGGAGACATGTCAGTGTAGCGTGGCACCAGAAAATGCTGAGTATGTACTCCAACACTGTCAACTGTTGCTGCCAAAAGAGAGGTAGTCTGACCTGTTCCAACCACAATGAAGACAAAACTGTATAGTACACGAGAAGATATTGACTGCATGATAGCTTTCATAAACGCTACAGGACTGATATTAGTTTTCTAACAGAAGGACAGCAGAAGAAGGAGGATATAAGTTGGTTGAGGCTGTGCGCGTAACTAACGGATACAAGACTAAAGAAGACAACTAGACAACTAGCTGGGTATAAAGTTTCTAGGGAAATGCAGTGGACCAAATAGCAGGGACTCAGATCAAGAGTCCCTATGTCGCTGCAACAACTATAACATTGCATGAACAATTATTACATTACAACACCCACAATCTTAACAGTATAATAACAATTATAACATTACATCATCAATTATACATTTTTAACACCAACAATTATAACATTTTTTGACAACAACTGTAACATTACAACATCAACAATTGTAACTTTATAACATCAACTAGCTGTACCCGGCCACGCGTTGCTGTGGCCCAGAATGGTGAAATGGAGAGGAAAGAAAATAGCTCTCAGCTAGCAGTGTCTGTCATATCCCCCCCCCCCCCCCCCCCCCCACCTCCTCTCCCCTCGACCCAAAATTATCTCCCTCTCCGAAGGATTGAAAAATCATCACCTGGCGAAATTATTAAAATAGAAATAGTTAAGAAATGAGAACTTTAAAATAATGTTTTAAGCTCTCTCAGTTAACAGTGTCTGGAATCAACCCCCCCCCCCCCCCCCCCCCCCCCCCCCCCCCCAATCATATCATTCTCTCCGAAGGATGGTTGAAAAATCATCACCTCGCAAAATTATTAAAATAAATATAGTTAAGGAATGAGAACTTTAAAACAATGTTTTGAGCTCTCTTAGTAACAAGTGTCTGGCATCAACCCCCCCCCCCCCCTCCCCCATACCCCTCCCCACCCCCAGTAATCATATCATCCTCTCCGAAGGATGGGAAAATCACCATGTGACGAAATAGTATAACTAAATTGAGCTTGGCATCCGTGTCCACCCAGACTTGAATATGTAGCATTAATTTGTACTGAGAAGTAAATGTGGCCAGTGTAACAGCTACCACATCACCCATCCAGTACCAGTACTACTGCAACCACTACCACTACAATCATCACAATAACAACAACAACAAAAACTGTCACCACAGTCTGTGTAGGTCGGTGTAGAAAAAAGGAGTTAGCGCTGCATGCTGTCGTCACGGACTATTTAGTTTAATTTTGCCCCCGACATAGAAAAAAAAAACTTCATCATGTAACCAGTGATGGAACCCACAGTAAAATGTACACTATACTCACGAATTACAGTGAAAAATACCCCACACCCATCATCTCTCCCTTTTCGAACAATGTTTAACTGACCTTGGTATCCGTGTCCACCCAAACTAAACTGGGCTGTAAGCTGTCTAGTTAACAGTTTCTGTCATCGCTGAATAGTTTTTGATAGAGAAGCGTCGCGGGGAAGCTAATTAGGACTTAACTGAAATCGGAAGTCGTTGGGCGAAAGGCGCAGATATCGCAGCCTAGCTGTAAACCACAACACAACGTGGCAACCACCCTTTTAAGGGAAGAAAAAAACCAATTATCACCCAGCGGGGAATCGAACACCGGTCACCCGCGTGAAGGATGACATACTTACAACTATACTGCCGAAGACTGAAGAGTGTAGGTCAGATATCTCAGCCTAGCAACCCCAACACAACGTGCCAACGGCCCTCTCGAGGGTGAACAAAGATTACCCGTGACATGACCACTAAGCATCACGTCGCCGCTGGCGCAGGCTAGCTGTAAACCCCAAAACTGAAAAAAGGCATAGATATCGCACCTTAGCTGTAAACCACAACACAACGTGCCAACGGCCCTCTCAAAGGCAAACGAAGATTACCCGTGACATGACAACTGAGCATCACGTTGCCGCTGTCGCAGGCTAGGTGTAAACCCTAAAACTGAAAAAAAAAAAAAACGTAGATATCGCAGCCTAGCCATAAATCACAACACAATGTGCCAGCCGCCCAGTTAAGGGCTAAAAAAAATTATATCACCTAGCTGGGAATCGAACTCGGGTCATCTGCATGATAGGCAGAATAGCTACCAACTACGCTACCAAACACTCAAGCAAATAGTGGAAATTAAATTATATTATAATGCAAAGTTCAATAAGAGCTCAGCAGTCAAATATGACCAATAAATTAAAAACAAATCCGGGCCGGCAACGAAACAAATAATGATTTGACTGTTGATGGAGCTACGTCGTTCATGGTTTGTGCGATTTTCGGACAAAAAATCACACTTGGAGTCAAAGGCAACGTTGTGTGCAAATTTGAGAGCAATCGGTTCAGTAGTTTCCGAGTTTTTAGCTAACAACATCGGAGAATTAACATTTTTTATTAATATAGAAGATAATTATAACATTATAACATCATCAATTATAACATTTCAACCTCAATGATATAACACAACATCAACAATTATAACATTACACATATGAACATTTAGAATTATACCATAATAACCTTAACAATTATCTTCTTTTTCTTCTTTTCTCTACTCCTGGAATGCCTCATGGAGTCAGGGCAGGAAGCGATTTCTGGAACGGGTCCTTCTGTTCACTTTGTATAAAGTACTTTTCAGTGTTCTGCTATTTCTGAGGTCCGTCTTCTGTGTGGTCAACCACTGGACTGTTACCGCTGTATTTGTATAACTTAGCTATCTATGGTGCCCTGTCAGGTACCAATCTTGTTACGTGGTCAAACCATTTGACTGGTTGTCCACCTATAAAGTTCAGTACTGGTTCTGTGCTGGTTCTCCTCCTGATATCATCGTTCATAAGTTGATCTTTCCTCATGACACCTAGCGTAGTATTAGTATGTAAACATTTAATTTCTGTCATGACTATTTTCCTTGTCTTCAGAAGACAGTGTCCATGTTTGATATTGATCGCATAGTGTTGGTAAGAATACTGTGTTGAACAGTGTCCAGTTAGTGTCCATATTCACATGCTTGCATTTCAAAACTGGTGCCACTTGGCATAAAACTTGATCGGCTTTATTGCATCTTTTTTGGATTTCTTTATTCATTCTTCCGTCTTCTGAAAAATGCTCCCCGGATATGTAAAATCCTCCGTCTGCTTCCACTGGTGTTCATCACTTTTGATACTGGTGGTTCTTTCTTTTTGTGGAGAATATCATCACTTATGTTTTGTCTACTTTGTTTATTATATCATAGGCCCGACTCGCTAGCGTAGTTGATTAAACCTGACTTCGCTGTGATCGGGTGATGAACTCCTTGTGGTCCAGTCCAGTTTCACGCCCGGGGGTAGGCAGAAAAGCCACCACATTTCTCCCCGATTTACAGTACCTTTCATGGAATTTATAGTACAAGCCAAAGGGTTAACATAACAACTCATGGTGTCTGGATACTTGAAAAAAAAAAAATGTATATCATAGCTGTTGCATTTGGAGGAGTCTATGATCTGCTAATTATAACATTACCACACCAAAAATTATAAAATTACATCCACATTTATAACATCACAACACCAACAATTAACATTAAAATATCAACAGTTATAACCACACTAAATGTATAACATTAGAACACCAACAATTATAACACTACAATACCAATAATTATAAAATTACAGCATCAACAATCATTACCTAACACAGTAAGTGTTGCAGATGCCTTCAATGTCTTCCCCCGGCCAGTCACTGTACACTCGTACACGCCTGCATCATCTGGAGCCACCTGAACGAGTCGCAAATTACCATGTCGGCTAACTTTCTGGGGCCCAAATGTCAGATCAGAATCTGAAATCAAGATTTATTTAAGGCAAAAAGGAAACAAAGATAACTGGCTCTGCACCGCAATTTGGCACTTTCCTCAGGAAAATACAGTAATTCTACAGATGTTTTAGTTTCCCAAGTTTGTGTCCATCCCACTGAAATTCTCAGTTATGATTTTCTTTGGGAACCTTCATATCAAACTAAAATATTCATCTCCCTCCTCCTCCCCTCTCTCTCTCTTCACATTCCTTTTTATGTGTGTCTCCCTGTGAGTGCAACTCTTTCTATGAGTGAGTGTGTGTGTGTGTGAGTGTGTGTGTGTGAGTGTGTGTGAGTGTGTGTGAGTGTGTGTGAGTGTGTGTGAGTGTGTGTGAGAGTGTGTGTGTGTGTGTGTGTGTGTGTGTGTGTGTGTGTGTGTGTGTGTGTGTGTGTGTGTGTGTGTGTGTGTGTGTGTGTGTGCGCGCGGGCGCTCACCTCTCTCTCTGCATTTCTGAGTGTGTGTATGTATGTGCATCTCTGTGTCTCTCTCCCATGTCCTTATCTTTGTTAATTCATTTCTCTCTCCTCTCCCTCTCTCTCAATGCATGCATCTTTCTTAGTGCAAACCTGTCTGTGTATATAAACAAGCAAAACTGTATGTTTCTGTTTTCTGATGAGAGGAAACAAATGTGGGAATAATACCTACTGAGACCTCTCGTAATATATGCTCATAAACTTATTTTAACCAGTTTTTTTTTTTTCAACTAATCACATAATGCTCTGAAAAGAATCTGAAATATAAACCCACACAGACAGGAACTATCAATCAACTGTATGAGCTCACCTTTCTTCTTCCACACCACCGATGGCAATGGATTTCCATCTGCAAAACATTCAAACTCTGCTGTGTCTCCTGCCAGAATGCTGATGTTCTGAGGTGATGCCAGAAGTGTTGGTGGACGGGCACTAGAATCTGTGGACAGATTGATTATACGTATGAAAGGTGAAGTAAAGTGAATCAGGAGATGTGAACGCCATCCGCACACAACTTCGTAGCTACAACGACGTTCCTCCATTTCCCCCAGAATGTTAACTCTGGTACCCATTTCCTAGAGGCTGGGTGAACACCGGCCAAGGGCTGCGAGCCACAGCTGGATTTCAAAGCGAGTCTCCTATCGACTGCACTACTACAGCCTGTCTGTCATCTGTTATACATATAAGTATGCTTTTACTCCATACTACATAGGGCAACAATGTAGAGAGCTGAACAACATGGCTGCCATGCAGTAAGAACACAGAATATGAAAGCGTGCTGTAATTCAACAGCGAAGGCCTGATTGAGGTGGATAGAAGACATCCAGTCTGGGTTCCGGTGGTTCATTTATGAGAAGAAGGAACAGCATATGCTGTTTGAACCTTAACAAACTTAAACGAACATACAAGGCAACTAATTAGGGGTTTGTGAGATTAGATCGGTTGGACCGAAAGGCTTAGATATAGAAGTCTAACTGTAAACCAAAATACAACGTACCAAGTGTCCTTTTAGGTCAAACACAGAAGAAGAACATAGACGGCAGGCAGTGTGTTCTTGCCTTGATTATTCTATGTGGCCAACTAAAGCAGGTTTACATTTCTTTGATTTGGTCTTCCTCTTTCCCCCTCAAGTTTACCTGCTATCAAAAAATTGTAAAATCTATTTCTTCACATAAAATGCCTGAAATATACTGACCCACTATGTATAATCTATCCAATTCTTCTTCTGCATTTTTACTTATAATACCAGTTGGCACACTGCGTCACGGTTTATAGCTAGTCTGTAATGTACACAAGTTTCAGCCCCCCCCCCTCCCCCCCCCCCCCCAAAGCTAAAGCTAATTTAAGCAAAACAATGAGTACCTTTTTACTCTATTTTTGTAAAAGGGAGAGGGAGGAAGGAATGAATTTTTCTCCTTTCGCCCCCCCCCCCCCCCCCCCCCCCCCCCCCCAAACAAAATATTCTGCCTCTACTAAATATATGAGAGATTGATTTAATAAATATATGGTTTTCATCGTGTCTGAATGCTTGCCACATCCCCCCCCCCCTCTCATAGTTCATGTCCCCATTTTCCTCGGCAATCCTATTTTTCACTGTCACTGGGTGTTTTCCAGCTTGTCTGCTCACAGGCTTCTGTTCCACATGTATACATTATAAGTTCGCTGAACATTTTAACATTATTTTTGTTTTTCTCACTGCAGCAGATGGTATGTTTTCCACCTTGTAAAAGGCTACCTTTGCCATAAAGATTCTTGTTTTCATCTCTTCTGTCAGGTGTTATAACTGTTCTAAGATTGTATCAGTTTATGTATTTAAAAACTAAACTATAATATTTCTAATTCACCATGGCATGAATTGTGATGTTTTAAATCTGTAAACTGTGTTTTTAATCCATAAATCTATCACTGTGTGTTTACTACCTCAGAACAGGCTCAAAACACCATAAAAATGGCAGCATCGAGACCTGCAACATAAACATCTCATTACTGCTGTATTTACCACTTTTTTAGGGTAGGACAGATGGGGGATGGGGAGGGGTTTTAAGTCTGACGATTAAAGGCCACATGGCTAGTGCAGCCAACACAGACAGTGCAAATTAGGATTTTTAATTTTCAGAGAAGATGGAAGATCTAAACATAACAATAGAATAAAAAGGCATTAAACAGGCATCTGAGTTTAAATATCTGGGAACTACATTTACCGAAAATGGGAAATTGCCAGAGGGAAAGAGAAAGAAGGGATGCCCAAAAACAACGTGGAGACGAATGATGGAAAGTGAACTGAGTGCTGCATCTCTGATATGGAAAATGGCACTGAAAAACAGGAAGACATGGAAAGTCCTCTCTGAAGCCTCATGTGCCACCGGGTATAAAGAGAAGTGATGATTGACTGAATCAATGCATGTCAACTGAGGGAAGCATTCAATGGAACGTGTTCCCCTGGGACTAAAAACAGTATATATAAAGTGACTCATGTCACAGCCCCATCATTGGGGCTTAGATGAAAAACAAACAACAGCCTAGCTTTTAAACAAAACCATTTGGTTCAGACCCTGCCCCCCCCCCCCCCTCTCCGCCACCCCCAACCTTTCTAAATGCTATTATTGACCAATATATTCATATTCTGACCCAAACATTTACACAGCTGTAAATTCAGCCAATCACATTAACTATGTGTCTTGTAAACATGTAGCTGTAGAATAGTCAGAATAGTGACATTTATGGGGGGGGGGGGGGGGGGAGAGAGAGAGAGAATTTGGATCCAGCCATAAATACTGGTTTAGTGGCTTCTTTGGGTAACAGGGTTAAACAAGTGAATCAGTAACAGTTAGTCATAGCATCAAATGGAAAACAAAACTGTCAAACATTGTCAGGAAGAATACCTGGTGGTGCAGAGTTCAATGATGTCTTCAATTTTGCCAATCCAGTCTCTTCTTAGACTTTATTACTCTTATAATAAATCCTAATCCTCTAAGATAAAGTAACTGATGTTACTAGATTTGGATGTGATACCCTAGCCATTCCCCCCCCCCCCCCCCCCCCCCCCTCAATTTTTTCTTCCCTGATGCTTTTAACACAAGGTGCTATTCCCACAATCTGCCAGATCTTTTCCAGCTGGTGGTCGGGGTCTGCTGAACAAACTTCATAATGCATTTTTTGTTGTTGCAATTATAATATTTATAGATTACAATAAGTTCTGCAATATGACTAATAAAAAGTGAGGGGGTGGGGTCCATGGTTGGCACAGCATTAAAAATAAATGAGGACTGCAGGACTTAGATAACTTGGAATCTTTGTGTTCGATGCTATCATTTCTCGCACGGTTTCCCATAGTTTCAATGGCAACTTTCTTCAGGTATTTCTATTTACAAATGCTTGCTTTAATGCAAAAACCAACATGATGAAAATAACCTACTATTTCAAAATGCTAGCAAATTTCTTCATGTGTAGCTAGCAATAAGTTTACTTTATAATCATTGAACTGATTAAAACCATTACTGAGCTTTCACAATTAACTATACTTGTGTAACTCCATGTTGTAAATACTTGACAGACTTATTATATACAGAGTACCAGGTAATGTCCTCGGCTGTAGAAGAGGCCGGGGTGATGTCGACTCACCCACTGCGTGGCGACTGGTCTGTAAAAAACTTAGTCTGGCACTCTATTCTTGATATGCCACTGGCGTTATAAAAAAAAAAGTCCTTAACTGATATAATTATATGCAGATTTGCAAGACATCTGGGAAAGATTACCCAACCTGATTTGACTTTGAGCTCTGCACGCCTGCCCTTTTTCCAACCAAAGTTTGCTATCTGTTCCTGAGAGGTAAAGAGGTAGGTTGTTGCTTGGCACCAATACAATCCTGCATCACTGAGGTCGATGTCTGAGATCTGTAAAACTCCTGAGCGAAGTGAGGTGAATCTGTGGGGTTATGAGAACAAAAACCTATCAACATACAGCACCAGAACTTATACAGACTTGTTACCACCATTCTAAAATCATGTTCTTCCAAACTTGAGCAAGACTAATTTGCTATTTTCTTTTCTTTTTTGTCAACCACTTAGAGTCAGCTTTTATTTTATCTGCAATTGTAATTCCTGCATAAACTTCAATGGCTATTCAACAACCTCCAGTAACTGACATCTAGGATTGTTTTATCTAACTGTAGAACAGCCCCTTTCAAAATTATTTTTGGACTATTTCCTATGTTTTAACTGTGGTAGACTTTTTTTTGTAATGTCAGCAAGTCTGGCTAGTCAGACCTGCCTTTACTATGAGCTGTGACTCGCATGCACGCACTATAGCGCAATATAACACAGTCATCTGGAAAAAGGTCAAAGTGCAAGAAGTTAGGATTTCTGTTTAATAATTTCATCAGATTAGCTGTGGCTTTTGTTTTTCAAATCTGTATTTATTACTAAAACAATGAGAATTCATATATTTACAATCAAACTGTTTTTAACACTAAAAGCTGAAGAAAATACAAATTCCTCATCACAGTGTAAGTAAAGTCAACATGAAAAGCTGGCTGTTGTTAATTTACTAAGGTCTTCTGCTGTTACTGTACAGAGAGTTTAACTTTAAGTTACTGTCATCACCAAGAAAAACAATAAGCTACAATGTAATATTCAAGGAAATGAGCAAATTGTAATATGTAACAGGTACAATACTCCTGCAATAGTCATAGTGTGTGATAGTGAACAAGTACAACTCTTTTGCAATAGTCATAATTTGTGACAGTGAACAGGTACAACAACCATGGAACAGTCATAATGTGTGACAGTGAACAGGTACAACAATCCCAGAAACAGTCAAAGTCATGTCTGTCACTGAACAGGTACAACTATCCTGGACGTCATAATGTCTGACAGTGAACGGGTACAACAATCAGGGAACTGTTATAATGTCTAACCTTGAACAGGTACAACAACCTTAGAACTGTCATAATGTCTGACAGTGAACAGGTACAACGATCAGGGAACAATCATAACATCTGGCAGTGAATATGTACACAAATACTGGAACAATCATAATATCTGGTTATGAACTTGTACAACAATCCTGGACCAGCTATAACATCTGGTGAAAGATGCCTGGTAATGACCAGTGCAAGAACTCTCTTTCAGACAGCTGAGTTACTGCAGCGGTTCGCACATTTGTATGCCTGCACAATGATCATTCGCTCAAATCCCCATAAAGGCAGGTTACTTGTTTACATTGACCGAGCCACCCAGTTTGCCCTAGCCTAAACTCGGGTACCAGGAAATCCTCTGGGAAGTAAAATGGATCAATGTGTAATGTGTGATATGGTCTTTAAAAAGACAAAAAAAGCTAGCTTTTCTTTTTGAATTGACAAAATTACTGTATCATCACCACATAAACCAGTTAAAGACAAGAGGGTTTGTTTTCATAACACTGGAAATTCTGTAAAGTCAAAAGAATTTGAAACTAGTAAAAACTGTCAATATTTGGCTCTGACGTTAAAACAGTAAGGCTGTATAGAACTTAAACAGATAAAGCAATTGATAATAACCTATCAGCATTCATTAATGGTGTCTGTGCAGAATAAATAGAAACACATGTAATGATATAATCACTAAAGTGGAGCTTTGGGGGAGAACTCGACAAATTCTAGTTAATCAAGAGGTAGAGAAAAGACATAGGCACTGTGTTTGACAAGTGTTGAGAAGACAGACCAATGAACACACGGAGAACAAAGAGAGTGAAGTTACAAAATATGGGGACAATCATAGATGGGATGACCTGGCTAGGAGCTGGCTAAGGGCTTATGCTCAATTTGAGGACAAAGGGCAGAGGAAGACAATTACTATACCTTTCATCATCTTGAGGTAGTTGTGTATCATTTCTGTGCCAAATATATGAGGCTACCGGTTCTGCCCGAATGTTGCACTCAAAGCGAGCCACACCCCCCTTATAAGCATCCTTTGATGTTGGTTCTTTTGAAAAGTTTTTAGCAATACCTGAAAAACATAAGAACAGTAATATATTGTAGTTGTCAGATATTAAAGTGAATCATTTTATTTAATAGAAATCCTTAAAAAATGGCATTCTATTTATTCCATTCCTGGTTACTCTGGGATCATCCCATTAAAATGCAAACATAATCGTGAGGGTTTCAGGGTCAGAATTTAGACGGAGTAAGGAAGGTGGAGGTAGACTGGGGGACAGACCCCCGTCTCCGTTAACATGCATGTCCTAACATATTAATAGGGACTAAGTGAAAAGAAAACTTGATATGTTGGGCTGAAAGGCATAGACATTGCAGCCTAGCTGTAAACTACAATTTCTGTATTAAACGCTCTTTTACGGGTGAACAGAGAAGAAGAAAAATGCCAAGATAATTATAGTAATTTACTCATTGACCTCAAACTTTAGGGTGTAAGCTGTCACGGCATTGTGAATATTAATTGTATTTTCATCTCGGTAAAGCTGTCGGCGTCTGCGGATTAGGCGTTGCACACGCACTTTGTAATGCAGGGGTGCCGGGTTCGATATCAACTGCAGGCGATATGGCAGCAGACCGCCTTGCTCTGGTTTCAAAAGTAATAAGAGCTGAGCGCTCAGAAGCAATGACACACTACTGAATGTAAATTTGCCTAGAAAAACTACAAAAGCCAACAAATGCTGGGGTTGGTTCTCCAACCTACTGTTAAGGACACACAACTAACTTTACATGAACAGTTTGTATTGTTTCTTGCTGTGCAAAACAAACAGTACACTGACTACAACTGAATGGTATCTTGTGTTATCACAGTTTACTAGCAAGAAACTATAAGACAGGCATGTGATTCCTCTCGTAGACACTTCAGTTAGGTTATTTTGTGTATTTTCGTTCCTGTTTGTGGTATTGTATATTCTCGTCATCTGCTGATGAAGGTTACCTGGCTGCAACGCTTACTTGTCCTTTGTGTTAATGTCAAGCTAAATAGTTTTAGTTTTCCTTTGGTTTAACATTTGTTCCCTAAAAGACACTAGCAGGTTTGCAGGGCTGCTACAGGAACATCCCAAGTGCAGAGAGACACGCTGAGATAGGGCGTAAGCGGATCATGATTTCAAACAGCACATATGTAATGGCTTAGCATCATGCCCCAACTCCACAGCTCCCTCTCCCACACCCAACCTGTGTGTGTATGTGTGCGCGCGCATGTGTGTCAACAGCTGTAAACGCCACCATACCATTCCCCGCAACCATTCGCCAGCGGTGCACGCACGCACATTTCCCGCTTCTATTCGCCAGAGGTACATGTCTAAATTAAATTCATCGCTCCATTCGCCAGTCGTACACGTCTACATAACATTCAATGCTTAACACGCCAGTCGTACACGCCCACACAATATTCAAGGCCCCATTCTTACACAGCCTCATAAGAGTCCTTACTTCCATTCGCAAGATGTACACGTCCAAACCCTCCTCTTTTCCATTCCTTAGTTGCACACGTCCTCTAACATATTTTATTCACATTCCTCGGTTGTGCAGGTCCCCTTAATATCCCTTAATTCGCCATTTGTACACATCCTCACAACACTCCCCCCCCTTCCCACCCCACCCCACCCCAATTCGCCAGTTGTACACATCCTTATCCTCTTAACATTCCCGACTTCCATTCGCCGGTTGTACATATTATTCTCAAAACATTCCCCGCTTACATTCCCCCATTTGTACACGTCCTCAAAACATTCTCTACAACTCTGACCCTTTGACCTAAATACGCTAGAGAACAAGTGACCTTGACAAGTCGGACAAGTCTTAGCGGGCACTAGAATGGGAGGGAGGCAGGCTGCATACCACAACAGCGAGTCGTTCCCCGCTGTCGATACTACTAAGGCCACAGGAGTTTACAGTAAGGGACTAAAGGGGGCTGGTGTCGGAAGTTGGGTGCCGTGATGTGTGGCGCACAAACACCAACCAAGCAAGCACCACGCGATGACTGCACACACACATCAAGAGCAGAGACGTTGAGAGCGCCTGGTTAGTGGCGAAAGGTAGTGCAAATTTATGCTACCGGAGGTTGACCTTTAAACACCCACGCTCATACAATACATGTACGCACGCACACACACACAAAATATAACATTATTTGTATAACCCACTCTCTGACCCGGGTTTGATGACTAAGGTGTGGAACTAGCAGAGCTAGATTTTTTTTTTCATATGTGCCCATTCATTCAGAACAAACTGCACGAAGTCAACCAGTGCTTCTCAAACAATGCAGATGTGAGCACTACGGTGGCAACCTCTTTTGGGGCACCGTTAAAACTGCCATTACCGCCTCTCTATGTACCACGTGTGCAGTGTGGGGGTGGGTGGGAGTGGTGTGGTGGTCTTTAAGTCTGAGAATTTAGGGCCGAATGGCTAGTGTTGTCGCCATAAACTGTGCAGGTTAGGATTAAAAAATCCTCAACCCTATCGAGGATTCGAACCAGGATCTCCGGTATGAGAGGCCTGGATTCTTAATCGCCCCTAGCGATTTCCACCTTTTTGGTCCACTAAAAACCCACCCTGGCGGGAGACAATTCGCGATTGACGCAGAAGTTGAATGTGAAGTGAAAATGCTGGTAAGAAAACAGAGCACAAAGTTTTACGCAGCAAGTTTGAGAGGAATGGTAAAACAATGGAACAAGTGCATTAGTGTTGATGGAAATTATGTTGAAATATAAAGAAACAGCGCATTTGTAAAATCTAATCTTTTTTTAAAACAGCTATTTGTGACTTCTTTATTTAGTTCCCCAACGGCCTTCTCTATATTAGAGAAGGCAGTGGTTCCCCTCGCATATCTACGGCCTTCCTATCTGTTTGTCTCTTCATTGCGTAACGGTGTGTAACTTCTTCTTTTTCTTCTTCTTCCACCCTGTACCTCATCGAAGTGTCGGGGGGAGATGTAATGTACTTTGATGAGCTCTGTCAAGAGCAGTGTGTACCGCCGAACCAAAAGCCTTGAGTTTCATGTAGGAAAATATGCGAAAGGCGTCCCCAACAACAGTTTTGGTGACTGCGTCAATTTTTCAATTACTTTCCGGGAGTGATGTCTGAAAGACTGAGACTAAATGACTTGAGGAACTACTTTTCTTACGCCAATCCAGCAGCAGCAAACTCGATACCCCGTTCAGCGTCTAAAAACTGAAGTATCGGGAAACCGTTGGGTAACGGAGCAACCTGACATCTTTGGTGGGTGTTTATGTCGCTGTTATAGTTTTTTTTTTTTAAGTTCAGTTTTCAGGCCTTCGCGCATCAGGTATACTGGGTTGAACTCGTATTTATATAGACTAATCCGTGATAGATGTGTGATGGGATCAACATCCCCGACTTGATGTGACTGGGTCTACCTGGGAGCCAAAATCAATTATGTAAAATCCGCTCGATGAAAATTCTAAAGCAAAACCGTCGAGCTGGCAAACAAACGTCTACTAGAGTCTACGCCGTTTTAAATATATATATATATATATATATATATATATATATATATATATATATATATATATATATATATATATATATATATATATATATATATATATAAAAAATGGGACAGACAGACAGACATACAGACATACAGACAGACAGACAGACAGACAGACAGACAGACAGACAGACAGACAGACAGACAGACAGACAGACAGACAGACAGACAGACAGACAGACAGACAGACAGACAGACAGACAGACAGACAGACAGACAGACAGACAGACAGACAGACAGACAGACAGACAGACAGAATTCAGTTGAAAGCGTCTCAAGACAGTTTTCCGAAATTTAGTCTAATGTTACGTCTTTTTCTGTATATCAATCTCTCTAGGAATTCATGAACACGTATGACACCATTTGAAATTAACAGTTCCGGATGAAATGCACACCCATTAGATGGGATTCGAATATGGTAACATTCGAAAAAGTTTAACATCTTAACTAGGTCGACTCCAAAAAGTCTGTTACTTCAAGAACAAATCCTAGTAGGACCCTGATGAACAGCAAATTCACGCTGAAAACCGTAATGCATCTTAAGGGTCAGCAAAGTTTAATGAACTGCGTAGAATTACTGACTATTTAACTGAAGAATGGGCAGAACAGAGTGGTGTGAAAGATTCATTATTCTAAAGCTCAGGGGAAAGGTGGAAGTCAATTAAGAAGTGAAGAAGCGAGGTTGGCGAATGATACGATAGGACACACTGCAAAACTAAGCAAAGCAAATAGTACAGCGGGACCTCGGTTCTTGAACGCATCCTTTCTGGAATAATACGGCCTCTCAACACACCCCCCCCCCCCCCCCTTTCCCCGAAAAAAACATTTCGGTTTCGGAAAATAACTTCGATTCGTAAACAGCTATCCTAAAAACACGTACTTCAATGAATAAGCTTCGCACAGTGCTAACCCGTCTCCAAGCTTCTGGTCTAAACACCAGTACTGATCGTTCTCCAAGTTTGTGGTCTACACAACAGTACTGATTGTTCTCCATGTTTGTGGTCTACACACCAGTACTGATCGTTCTCCATGTTTGTGGTCTAAACGCCAGTACTGATCGTTCTCCATGTTTGTGGTCTACACACCAGTACTGATCGTTCTCCATGTTTGTGGTCTACACACCAGTACTGATTGTTCTCCATGTTTGTGGTCTACACACCAGTACTGATCGTTCTCCATGTTTGTAGTCTACACACCAGTACTGATTGTTCTCCATGTTTGTGGTCTACACACCAGTACTGATTGTTCTCCATGTTTGTGGTCTACACACCAGTACTGATCGTTCTCCATGTTTGTGGTCTATAGACCAGTACTGATTGTTCTCCAAGTTTGTGGTCTAAACACCAGTACTGATCGTTCTCCATGTCTGTAGTCTACACACCAGTACTGATCGTTCTCCATGTTTGTGGTCTACACACCAGTACTGATTGTTCTCCATGTTTGTGGTCTACACACCAGTACTGATTACTCTCCATGCTTGTGGTCCACACACCAGTACTGATCGTTCTCCATGTTTGTGGTCTACACACCAGTACTGATTGTTCTCCATGCCTGTGGTCTACACACCAGTACTGATTGCTCTCCATGTTTGTGGTCTACACACCAGTACTGATCGTTCTCCATGTTTGTGGTCTACACACCAGTACTGATCGTTCTCCATGCCTGTGGTCTACACACCAGTACTGATTGCTCTCCATGTTTGTGGTCTACACACCAGTACTGATCGTTCTCCATGTTTGTGGTCTACACACCAGTACTGATTGTTCTCCATGTTTGTAGTCTACACACCAGTACTGATCGTTCTCCATGTTTGTGGTCTCCACACCAGTACTGATTGTTCTCCATGTTTGTGGTCTAAACACCAGTACTGATTGCTCTCCAAGCTTGTGGTCTACACACCAGTACTGATCGTTCTCCATGTTTCCAAGAACAACACTCCAAGTCTAGATAATTGATATGATGATTTGCAATGCCTCTAGCCTGTTACTTAATCTCTGTCTGTAGTTCATGATGTTCATATTTAAATGTTTCTTCACAGTCGGCTAAAGCTCACGTAGTCCAATGACATCGTCATGTTTATGACATCTGACTAAACGTCTTTTTTTCCCCTGTATTTATTAACCACAGAAGCATCGCTCTCAATCAATTCACACGGTCGTCCTATTCTTTGCCATTACATGCAAACTCACCCCATGTTCTCCCCATCAGTCTTGCCTCATCCTCTAGTCCTTCTTCTCATGTCCACCCCCCCCCCCTTTAATCTCTCTCTCTCTCTCTCTCTCTCTCTCTCTCTCTCTCTCTCTCTCTCTCTCTCTCTCTCTCTCTGTCTCTCTCTCATTTACTCCAAAGTGTTCGATATTTTCCTCTCTCTTTAAGCCTTGCGGTGTCTGATTTAGATCTCTATTCTGCGTAGACACAATGATGTAGTTACTGTCTGTAGTTTATTAAAAAGTTTTAATCTTCATCTTTCTACTTCATATGGAAGTAATGATTTCACATAAGTATTCATGCTAACTGTGTGTCTTGAATCGGTTTATGTTATTTATTATACCGCAAAACAGGTAAAATCAAAACTAAATGTTTGTTTACTGTTTTGTTTTTAAATACTCAAAAGCGCACTGGGCACCTAGGGCGAGACATATTTTATAAACCAGTCGGCACTCTGCGTGTTATGTAGTCAACATAACGCCGGCCGCTTTTACTTCCTTGGACTGTACTCGGCACCCACTTAAGGCAGGATCGACCTGGGAGCCAAGTATTTCTGAAGAAAATCTAGCTCCATCAGGACCTGAACCCACGACCTTCGGATCTGCAGGCAAGCGTCTAGTCGCTACACCAGGGCGGCTCATGACCAGGTCCCTGTTATTACAGCTGCACCTTTTGAATACTGAAAATGTTGCGGGAAATATTGGATCAGACTTCCTGAACAGACATTCCCTGCCTCACCATAAAGGAACCAACCTATCATTATTAGGGCACTTGTTCCCCAAACAGTTACCCGAGGTCCCATATTCAGTGCTGTTAGGAATTTCTGAATCACAATTGCCGATATGATGCAACTTACCATACTACCTCTATGTACTACTTTAGATCGTCGAGGAAGACTTTAAATGGGGAACAATACGCTGTTTCCATGAGCATACAGCTGATTGTTGCAATTATACATTCTTCATTTAGAGACGTGAAATGCTAAAAGTATACTAACTAGATCATACAAATCATATATACTGGAAGCCAAGATACTATGGACACGAAAACTAGATCAACATTTCATGCACTAGATACTCTCCACGGCCAGGCTATTCTACCAGCGGTCCGCGAGCCATATGTGGCCCGTGGAGGTCTAGCAAGTGGCCAGAAGATCATCTGCCAATTCTTCTGAATTAATTATTTTACGCTGCGGCTAGGACCTCTGAACGCCACGATTCCCATTTGCAAACATGTTGGCCCCTGAGTAGACTTATTTGAATGGCTCTTCTCTAGAGGATACATGAACTAGATAGATCAGAGACACTGGATGCTGTTGTAGTCTGAATACGTGAACTCGATCAAAGTGTATGACAGCGACGGCGTTCTAACGATACTTGAACTGGGTTACTAATTGTGCAGGTGTGGTGTACTAAGGATATGTAAACCAGATGATAGATTGTGAAAGCAGGTATACTGCGGATCGGCAGCGGTGATGCTGACCACATCACCCACCAAATGCCCACTGGTATATAAAATATAGGTCTATCCCTATATGTCCAATACACCTGATGGTGTTAGAAAGGGTTAGTCGGGTTATCATCATTGCACTCCGGACATGTCCATAGGTGCTCAGATCCTCCTCTCAATATGAACCCCAACGTCCGATGTCTTCTGGTGTGTCTGGTGTGCGTCTCGTTTTTTACTATGCCGATCTTAATTCCCAAGTCTGCCATTCTGGCGAGTGATATGGATTCACTGCCACCAAAGTTCTCTATCCTTCCCATTTCTCTGAGGGCATTAATAATATCAGCATGATCTATAGACTGACCGTCGGTGGTGATAGCGGATACAGCCAACCTATCAGCTCTTTCATTTCTATTGACGCCTGCGTATCCCAGAACAAACATAAAGGTGAATCCACGCACAGTGGACTTCTGTAATGATTCGAGCCGTCTTGGCACCGAACCTGCCTGAACCCTCTGGATCATACTCGTTGAATCACTGAGTATACATACACGGGTGTAGGGGAAAAGGTCTTTACTAAACTGTGGACAGGGGAACTGAAATCTCGTTTATGACAGCGGGAACGATCGACGGATACATGTCTAGATCAAGACCTATGGAGGTGTGGCGATCTTCACATAAACAAAGTATAATTTCACCGACGGAAGTGTGGCGACTTTGGGATAACTAAACTCATGGAGATGAAACTGCTTTATGATAAGACAACTTTTATATTATTCCCAAGGAAGTGTGGCGATCTTAGGATAACTGAAACTATATTACCCAAGGAAGTGGGGTGATCTTATGATAACTGAAACTATATTACCAAAGGAAGTGGGGCGATCTTAGGATAACTAAAACTAAATTACTCAAGGAAGTGGGGCGATCTTAGGATAACTGAAACTATATTATTCCCAAGGAAGTGTGGCGATCTTAGGATAACTGAAACTATATTACCCAAGAAAGTGTGGCGATCTTAGGATAACTGAAACTATATTACCCAAGAAAGTGTGGCGATCTTAGGATAACTGAAACTATATTTCACCCAAGGAAGTGTGGTGATCTTATTATAACTGAAACTATATTACCCAAGGAAGTGTGGCGATCTTAGGATAACTGCTGAAACTATATTATTCCCAAGGAAGTGTGGCGATATTAGGATAACTGAAACTATATTATTCCCAAGGAAGTGTGGCGATCTTAGGATAACTGAAACTATATTACCCAAGAAAGTGTGGCGATCTTAGGATAACTGAAACTATATTACCCAAGAAAGTGTGGCGATCTTAGGATAACTGAAACTATATTTCACCCAAGGAAGTGTGGTGATCTTATTATAACTGAAACTATATTACCCAAGGAAGTGTGGCGATCTTAGGATAACTGCTGAAACTATATTATTCCCAAGGAAGTGTGGCGATATTAGGATAACTGAAACTATATTTTACCCAAGGAAGTGTGGTGATCTTAGGATAACTGAAACTATATTACCCAAGGAAGTGTAGCGATGTTAGGATAACTGAAACTATATTACTCAAGAAAGTTTGGCGCTAAGACAACGGCCATACTGAGCTGGTAACTTGACCGTGAATGACTGCAGGAAGTCAAATGGTCACTTCAACCAATTAAGCCAAAACCTAGGGCGGTTTATGAGACGAGGTTCCTAATCCCTTACCATAGCAGAATGTTAGGAGCAATACATCTATCATAATGCAACAACAGCAGCACACACGCTAGCGAGCACTTGCATAAAATTGCAACCCCCAGACGAAACTGCGAATATGTCAGTCGACAACAGAGAAAACTATTGATCGTGTAAGCAATAACTAGGCACTGTAATACTTGTATCTGCATACATTCATGTAAACGATTACTCTCCCCAATACACCAGCCAGCACCCCGTCAGCTGATGCAGAGATGGGGAAAACATAGTTCAATTGTTCTGTATGCACCGTTCAAATATTTGACACCGGTGCAGTTTGTGGACATGTTGTGGTGTCTGCATCATAGCAAGTGTGGCACTGCCCTCTTGGGCGAGACGGCAGGGATATTTTGACCCACTGGACCAATAAAATGGAACTCTAGGTTGTGTGGTGCCATGAAGAAATTCTGGGGGACGGCCGGGTTCGCTGTGAGAGATTCGGTGGTTGTGAAACTTTCATAAACTGTCATATCTAGCTGCATTAGACGACTAGGATGAGAAACAAAAAGGCGCGGTGAAGAAGAACTAGAAAAACATAAAGGTGTAAATTGCGTGTGGGCGTCTGTGTGTGTGTAACAGAAAAGAGACAGAGAGAGACAGGGGAGAGTACCTCTGCACTGTGAAGTACTGGGCTTGACGTTGGCCTGTGGCTAGACAAATCAAGAGGCAAACCCGTGTGTTAAAAGGTGATAGAGCATTCGACAGAACTCGAGTCAGTATTGAAGGACATATAGTGAGACAGGAAGGATAATCAGTTCTGTGCATTAAGTGAGACAAGAAACATAATCAGTGCTGGACATTTAGTGAGACTAGAAGGAGAATCAGTACTGGACATGTTGTGACACCAGTAACAGAAGCAATATTTTAGGACATACAGTGAGAAAGAAACAGAATCAGTATGTAAATAAGACAAAAAGATAAACCCGGGTAATCTTTAAGCAATGAGGAGGAACAAGACACATGCTACTATAAAAATGTAGATCGAGGCTGCTAATTAATCTGTAACTAAGATATTCCAAATGGAGAAACCGCAGTTACTTCCTAGCGATTTTATATGCTACTAGCTGTAGCCGGCCACGCGTTGCTGTGGCATAGTTTGGCTAAATGGAAAAGAAAGAAAATAGAAATCGCACGTGTCTAATATGGTTATTGTCGCAATCATTGTCTGCTCAGATATAGAGATAGTCTTTAACCCCCCTCCGCCACCACCACTAAATCCACCTACTATTCTCTCCCTCATTACAAGGTTTTTTGGAAAAGAAAGAAAATAGAAATCGCACGTGTCTAATATGGTTATTGTCGCAATCATTGTCTGCTCGGATATAGAGATAGTCTTTGATCTCCCCCCCCCCCCCCACCACCACCACCACCACTAAATCCACATACTACTCTCTCCCTCATTAAAAGGTTTTGGGAAAAAAAAAAAGAAATCGCACTTGTCTAATATAGTTAATTTCGCAATCATTCTTTGCACAGATATAGAGATAGTCTGGTTTTCCAACTTTAGATTACGATCCATATAATTGTGTCTTTATATTAGTGGTCGTTTAAATGGTGTTATTAGCACAGTAACAAAAATTGTTATTTGGTTATCACATGCTAAAGCTGTTTGTATTTTTATAGGAGACGGAAGTAAAGCTACTACTGTACTTGTAAATAACAAAGTAAGTCGTTAAAAAATTAAAATAGCGGAGGGAGCGTTAGTAAAATATAAACAAATTAACTAATGAGAACTTTAAAATCATATGTTAAGCTCTTTAAATTAACAATTTCAGTCATTACCCCCCCCCCCCCCCCCCCCCCATCCATCGACTACTGCTCTCTCCCTCTTCGAAGGATTTGAAAACAATCACCTGGCGTTATTTTGTTGTTGTTGTTGTTTTTTGTTTTGTTTTGTAACTGACATTGACATCCCTGACCATCCGGACTAAAATGGGGAGCAGGAATTGTAATAGGTAGTAAATGGGGCTAGTGTAATATTTACAACATCACCCTTCAAGTACCAGTACAACTACTACCACGACCACCACCAGAATAGCTAAAATAATGTCACTGCTATCTGTTTTACCATCGGAGTAGACAGGGAGTCGTGGGCCAGAAGATTTGGCGCCGCATGGCTAGTGCTGTCGCCACGGACTGGTCAGGTTAGGATGTATAATTTCGCTCCCCGACAAAAGAACGCCATAACCTTACTGGCGGTCTTCGCATGAGAGCACTACGGTGTAACCGCCCAACCACAACTACTATTGCTGCTGCTACTTTGAGTGGGTAAGGCAGTTACTGTGACTTAAAGCTCTCTCAGTAAAGAGTGCGCCCCCGCCCCCCTCCCCAATTCACCGACTACTCTTTCCCTCATCGAAGTAGTTAGGAGAAAAAAAATTGAAAAGCAACAGGAAAAATACACCATAATAAGGAAATGAACGCTATGGTAAACAGCAAATTTAATTATCAACTGGTTTACCCACATACCTGGCTTTTTTTTTTTTTTTTTTTTTTTTTTTTTTTTTTTTTTTTTTTTTTTTTAGTATTAAGGGCCACATGAATAGGTAAAGGTTTTATTTTGCCCCCGGATTAAAAAAAACTACTGCGGATTCGAGCCCTGGTCCTCCGCACAGGAGCCCCGTGTTCTAACCATTCGACCACGCAACCACTCCATCAGAACAGCGAAAAAAGAACAAAATTATTTGAGATGTGTGTTCCTACTACTGTGTCCTGATTATAACACAACTCAAAACCGCAGGCAATTGTTTTCTTATAGACAGATATTCCAGATATGTTATTGAAACGGGACAATAGAAATGGCACGTGTCTAACACGGTTAATGTCGCAGTCATTGTCTGCGCAGACGTCGAGATAGTCCTTGATGCCTTCCCCTTTCCAATCCATCGGCTACTCTCCAACTCATCGAAGGTTGTTTGAAAAGACAGAAAATAGAAATCGTGTCTAACATGGTTATTTTGGCAAATATTGCCTGCACAGATATAGAGATAGTCTTGTGTGCTGTACCCCGGCCTACTCTATTTATTAGAGAAGGCGTTGGCTGTACGTATCTCGCCGGCGAATGGTGGAAGTCATGCGTTCTGACTACGGCGCATGCGTATTTACTAACGTGACTATAATTAAATGTCACTAAAAATTGAAATATTAGTTTCAAAGATTTTTCAAAAAATTGTGGTCACCCATCTCTAACGAATTTCAAACCATGATGGGTAAACATCCGATATCAAAACAAACATATCCTGAAAATTTCAGCTAAATCGGTTCAGCAGTTTCCGAGTCTATAGCTCATAAACAAACACACAAACATTGATTTTTTTATATATATAGATAAAAATGGAAGCATGCTAATTCTAAATTATAGAGTCGCATATTTAAAGACTCAACCAGCGGAGGATACTTTGCAGCCTCTTGTGCTTTCTAGTTTTCATCTAAAAGGTGTAGGCATCCGATCTACTGCTGAAGGGTGTATGCTTTCTGCTGAGCTGTTACTTAACACTTTTTTTTAAATAGTCGAGCCCTTCTTCGACAGCCTGATCTCATCGTGTGAACGCTGTCTTCAACGACTGCACCTCCAGGTGAGATCGAATGATGAACTAGGGTGTTATTAAGTTCCCCTTTAGTTCTATACAATATGCAGTCTTACGGTAATTTGGCGAACTGGTATATGTTTCGCATCTCGCTGTCTAGAGGGACAAACCTGCAGAACAACTTCAGAACTGTTCAGTCTACGTGTGCATAAGGATAAAGCAAAGGGATGGATCCTACAGTTTAAGTCAAATCTCGTTAAGACGAACACGTGGTTAACATTAACATAATTTTAGTTCCAACAGTTATAGGTTTTTCCATCCTTTATTTCTTCTCTTTCTTTAAAACTTTATTTTATATTTCAACTTTTTTTTTTTTACTGCCACAGTGGTGCTTTATTCTAAGACACCGCTCAAGGTCAATCAATTAAGCCATTAAATCAACTACACTAGAGTGAGAGAGAAAAACACAGAAATTTCTCTTCATTTCTCTTCGCGAAATTTACTTCCCCCCATATGCCAGGAGGCATGTTGAGACATACCAGGTCCTTGTTTTCTGCGGCTAAATGAATTAAATGTCATTTTCTTTGGCCAAACGACATTCAAGGTGGTCATTTTCTGTGGCTAAAAGACACATACATTGTTGTCATGGTTAATACCTAATCTATATGATAAACAAATAGACACAAATTGATCTGCATTTATCGATGTAAGTAGAGACAGTGGAGACACAATGACAAAATAAACACCGAAAGCTATAGTTAAATTTTAATTCCGAGGTGCTAGGTTCGATTCCAGATATAGGTAATTTGGGAGCTAAATGTTGGTTTTAACGGCGATATCGACGATATCGATAGCAGACCTTTCAAGCAGCGATTGCCAACTAATGAAGGTAAAATTGCCTAGTAAAATCAAATTTAGCGCAGTCGAAAAGAGGCTAGCCTTCAAATTCAGCTGCGACTCACTGCAGCCCACGGCCGGTGTTCGAAACCGGGCGGCTCCCAGGGTTCACCCAGCCTCTAGGAAATGGGTACAAGACTTGACACTCTGGGGTAAATGGAGGAACGTCGCTGTAGCCACAGAGTTACGTGCGGACGGCGACACAAGCGGACAGTTTCTTATCAGCTGTTCATACTGGTGGCAGAGCACTTATGGTTTATAACCGTATGCAATGACGCTGGTTTACATATCCCGACTTTATCTTTACCTTTAAATCAAAAACAATTTAAACACAAAATTGTGGGGTTGGTTCTGGACACAATTACTACATGAGGACTTGAACCTGTCTCGCTACGGTGGATACGGCAAACGTCGCTTTCAATTTTAATGTTGTCTAGTGTGTCCTGCCGTCTGTACTTCTTTCTACAAGTGCCAATCAATGCATGTTAATTTGTTTATCACACACTGTTTATGTGGCTTCGGTGGTTAACTAGCTAATTATTTACCTATGCTCTGTATCTTACCGACGACAGCCTTTCCGTGATCTGAGAAGTCGTTCACACGATACTACATCAATGATCCATCTTAGCACTAAAGTCGACTGCATCGACTTCACTGCAGTTGATTTTACCCCGACTCGGATTGTCTCTACATAACGGCTATCCTGCTGCCGACAGCGTCGCATGATGCACTAACTCCGTAACGGCAGCGAAAAACGCCAGGGATGTCCGTCAAAACTGTACACGATAACTGAACGACGTGTCCGTGAAATGAACCCAAGAGCTTTAGAGCACGACACGAACGGAGACCCACTATTACCTACACTGAAAGGCATTTCTCCCAGATTAACGGTACCTATAATGGAATCAATGCCGAAGGGTTGCGACATCCATAGTACCGAGCCAAAGGGTTTACAACTCATGGTTTCTGGATACGTTAAAAAAAAAAAAAAAGCACTAGTAATTATACAGTTCACACAACAACAACAAAAGAAAAAGAAGAAACGCATAGTTCTCCAAAGGCGCTTTACTGTTCAAAAAAGAAAAAGAAACGCAGTTATTGTTTCTGTTCCAGTAGCGTTGCGCTTTTTTTTTTTTTCGGTAGAAAAAGCGCCACATGATATAACTATGAGTTATAACGGTATATTTTCAGACATCATATTGGGCACGACTTTGACCAGTCAAACGCTGGTGCTCCACATTGATGCCCACGGATAAACTGCTAACCATTATTGCAGGATTGTAAAGGGACAGAGAGAATACTTTCGCCGACCTCAAAATCTTGATAGCAGTTAGGCATGAAAGCATCTTCACCTGCATGGGCAACATCCTACACCCCGACGCCTTATCCCCCCCCCCCCATCCCCAATCCATCTAGGATGGTGACAAGGATGCCTTTGATGAAAGAAAACACAGATCTGAAAATATATTTTAAGCCTATAATTATGCTGCTGCTGATGATGAAGCAGCAGCAGCAACAACAACAGAAGAAGAAGAAGAAGAAGAAGAAGAAGAAGAAGAAGAAGAAGAAGAAGAAGAAGAAGAAGAAGAAGAAGAAGAAGAAGAAGAAGAAGAAGAAGAAGAAGAAGAAGAAGAAGAAGATGAAGATGAAGAAGAAGAAGAAGAAGAAAAATGGGGAGATGGGAGAGAAGGGAAGTAGAAAGGGTGGGAGGGCGGGGGCGAAACAGATATATAAAATTATTAAAATGGATTATTTACAGGACTTATTTCTCGAATACGGAAGAATTCCCTTATCAATTTCTGCCTACACAATTGCAAGAAGCTGTTAAAAACATGAATACATGATTACATACATGTTCAAGGACTGCGCGTTCGTTAGGTACAGGACATCAAGCTACACGGAAAAAGGGGGCGGGGGCACACGAAAGGGAACAGCTCAGTCAGTCTGCAACAAACGCTCATTCCTGATTAGTCCTACCCATGCGCACGCGGTTCTATCTACAACCTACAGGGGGCAGCCTGCTAACCACTCTTGCTTCCAGGCGGGTTTCCAGAAACTGGCATTTGTGCTTGCGGACTTTATGTCCGTCCATTAAGATCGTGTTACTCTACTCTGCCGGTGTCTCCCCTCCCCCTCTTTCCACCTCAATCTCCTTCTATCTCAACCCCTCCTTGTATCGCAAAATTACATAAAAGCCTGATGAGAGCGCTGCTAGTGGAAGAGGGGGTGAAATCTGGAGAGATGGCCGAGAAACGGTTTGCTTCTGGTCGGTCTTCACGTGCAGGCACTATCGATCTGGGTTGCAAGGAAACTAGGTCATTCGTTTAATCCCTTGCTCTGAAGTAGCAATGACGTGTGGGCTACCCAACCTAGTGGTGCATCAATATCATATCATCATCATCATGCTTCCGTGCCGCAAAACGTCACACAGGGATCAGAGTCTATTCTTTCTTTCTGCTCTATCCTGTGCAACTGCACGAATATCGATATCGCGGATGGAAGTCAGCACCATTGGCCTTGTTCATCAGCGTTCGTCTTAAGGTTTCAATTTGACGTCCTCCATTTTGTTTCACATTAAAGTGCATGTCTGGAGATTATCTCTTCTCTTCTCAGGAGGTGATATATGTGTGTATATCAGTGTGTGTGTAATATCTATATCACCACTTTCTTTGTCTTTTAACCGTTAATACCTATGGCTGTCCAGAAATGTCTCATTTTTTTCGCCTTTCGTTAATTCACCCCAGTTAATATTAATCAATCCCCTTAGGCATTTGTCAATATAATATAGCCAGTCTGAATATGGCCACAATTCATCTGTTAGTAAATTTCTAGGCATGAAAGTTATCTCCGCGAACAATGACAACCTCCCCCTCCTTTAATAAAACGTCATCGCCTCCACAGTGTTAATTTGTTTACAAATAACACTCCCTAGAAATGGGGGGGGGGGGGGTGGGGGGCAGGGAATAAGAAGCGAAAGAACTGTACATAATAATGACTGTCAATTATGTGACGTCACAGAAAAAACTAACACGTGGCTGTGTAAACCTATAGCTAAACGACAAGATCGATCCATTAGTCTGCAGCCTCAAAACGGTTGCCTAACGTTTACCGTACCATACCAAGATCTACAAATCTCAATCTAAACGGTAGACCAGCAAGGTAAATCTCAGAGATCCCGTTTAACATCCAAAACAAGACATAAATAGGGAACTCGGAGCGGATACGGCAGCCAGGTCTGACTTGCAGTCCTGTGTGGGTAACGACAAACGGCAAGGGAGATGTGATAATAGTATAACCATCTCTTTAAAAAAAAAAAAAAACTAAATATCGAGCCATTTAAATGTATCGCTAAACAATTAATTGTAATAAAAATGTAACAAAGACAAACATCAATGACTGCTTCATATAAATATAACTATGCCATTTAAAAAAAAAAAATCCATTATCGCGTCATACGAATATATATATATATATATATATATATATATATATATATATATATATATATATATATATATATATATATATATATATATATATATATATAACCATTAATTTTTGCGTCTTATGAAAATATACCTGCCACTAAAAAAAAAAATCCATTACTGCGTCACCTAAACATATATATTTGTCGCTATACACCAAATTATCGCATCGTTAGAAAATATATTTTTCGCCCTCAAAAAAAAATTTGCGTCATAAAAAATATGCAGGTATCGCTAAACAACCAATTATCGACTCATCAAAATATATACGTGTAGCTATTAAAAAAAAAAACTCGTGCTTTTGGAAAATATGTAAACAATTATTTATCACATAGTTATATTGCTAACCAACCAATTATCACATTATATAAACATACACATAACGCTTAACAATCAATTGTTCCAACAAATGCGGCCGCATTAACTAACGATCAGTAAAATCGTCGCACAGTCGGGAGAGAAAACAATACTAATTTTCATCCATTCAAATCCTCTATCTAGAGGGCTGCATGGTCCGCCTCGAGTGCTAGAGGTTCCGAGTTCAATCCCCTGTAAGGGCTGGGATTTTTTTCATGTGGACGGACTTCTAGTAATTCCCTTGGTCTCTGGGTAGTCAGATCGGACGCTCGTGTGCACCGTTGCGTAAGTAAAAAAAAAAAAAATACCTTGGCAGTTGGAAATCGAAAGAGTAGCCTAGCCTAACTGCACTGCCCGGGCAAAATTTGGAGTTGAAAATCTACCTAAAGTATTTCAGGATCCTCGCCGGTGCTACAGAGCCCGTGCACTGTGCTGAGCTTCTTCGTATTCAGATTTGAGTTAAAAGAAGAACGGAGCACTTATGGGTTACTACCCGTGTGCCATGATGCTGATCCATTCTACTCTAACCTCTAATCCTCTATCTGCCAAACTAAACAAAAATATTTCTGCTTGTAATTGCCACTTCTTCGTTCTATGCAAATGGAAACAAGCGGGGGGAGGGGGTAAAGGTGCCCCACAGAATCTGAAGGTTTATGGATCCCGAGGCTATTGCAGTCGGCGCGGACTGTTAAGGTTAGATACTTATTTTAGCCCCTGTCGGGGAAAGGGGTGAAGGGGCCCCACAGAGCCTGAAGGTTTAGGGCCCACGTGGCTAATGTAGTCGGTGCGGACTGTTAAGGTTAGATACTTATTTTAGCCCCTGTCGGGGGAGGGGGGGGGTGAAGGGGCCCCACAGAGCCTGAAGGTTTAGGGCCCACGTGGCTAATGCAGTCGGCGCGGACTGTTAAGGTTAGATACTTATTTTAGCCCCTGTCGGGGGAGGGGGTGAAGGGGCCCCACAGAGCCTGGAGGTTTAGGGCCCCCGAGGCTAATGCAGTCGGCGCGGACTGTTAAGGTTAGATACTTATTTTAGCCCCTGTCTGGTGGGTGGGGGTGGGGGGGGGGGGTGTCGTAACTTTTTCAAGGATTCGTTCCTCAACCTCCAGCACGAGAGCCCAGCATATTTAACCGTTCGGCCAGCTATTTTTCGTTGCTTTTATTCATCAAAACAAACAAAATCGCTTGCTATCTTTTGCTGTCAAAACTATGGTTGCACAATCCCGACATAACCGGACTCGCGAAAAAGATCGTATTTCACGTACAGTTTTCGGTTTGCCAGTTTGTAACGAGGCCGGCTTGGCATACAAACCCTACCAGTATGCTGGATTACTTGCGTTCTGAGGGCAACGAAAATATAAGAATCCCTGACCGATATGCACATGAGTAATTCCCAGCCTGTGTAACCAGCCTTCTGCATGCCTTCATGCCGTTAACACATTATTTAAGAACACTTCCCTCCCCCCTTTTTTTTCCAACCCCTAAATCTAAGAACTATTTAATGCAGAACAAGGGGTGTTTAAGTTTTCTGCCTGTCAGTATTTAATCTTTAGTTTTCTGCCTGTCAGTATTTAATCTTTAGTTTTCTGCCTGTCAGTATTTAATCAATCTTCTTGACCACACAGATCCCATGATTTCTGTCCACATTTATTATAAAGTTTTGCTGTGTGTGAGTGTGCTCTTTCATCCCTTCAAAACCTTACACTTTTGAGATAACAATGATGCCAATAATAATAAAAAGTCAACGTAACACACACTTACACACACACACACAAAGAAATAACAGTATTAACAATAACGATAATACGTGGATAAAATATAACGGTAGTCTCATGGCAGATACAGCCATTGGCATGTAAAGTGTTAAACCTGCCATGAGACTTCTGTTATCTTCTATCCATGTATTATCTTCTGCCAACTGGTCTATACAAATATAGGTCTAGCCCTATATGCCTAAAGGCGTGGAGAGGGGTCTTTTACTTTTTACTTAAGGTTATTGTTAATATCTTTATTTCTTTATTTTTGTGTGTGTTATTTTTTCAACATTAGACGGGAGCATATTCTCTGTCGGGGTATATTGAGTCAGGCCGGTCAGTTCGCATTCGTGCTGTCTTTCCTTCCAAGAAAGTTTTTACACTCGGCTGGTACCTATTTTCGGTCAGTTCGCATTCGTGCGGTCTTTCCTTCCGAGAAAGTTTTTACACTCGGCTGGTACCTATTTTCGGTCAGTTCGCATTCGTGCTGTCTTTCCTTCCAAGAAAGTTTTTACACTTGGCTGGTACCTATTTTTATCAGGCCCGGGCTGACAATCGGAGAGGGGTGAACGGAGGCAGGAAAAGGAAAGCGGCAGGGAATAAGACCCACAAAAAAAAAAAAAAAGAAAGAAAAAGAAGCAATAAACTCCAAGAGAAAGCTCTGGTTGTTCGTCCACTTATGACAAGCCTGTTAGGGAGGCAGTGGGTTTACCCCCCCCCCCCCCCACCACAATGCAGCCCTGGAACACATAGGGGGAGAATGCATTCTAACCAAGCATTCATTACTTTACTAAACCCATCCTCTTTTTCTATCCCTCCTCCTTTCAGTTCATTATTTGTAAACTCCGGTGGAATGTTCTGGTTGTTCGTCCACTTCCTGGATTTGGTCTTGTTATAGATCTTGAGTTATGCGTGCAAAATACTTTTACAGATCTGGTTTATTTTATGCAAACTGTTGGTTCCTCTCCTCGCAGGCAGACCCTATCCGACTTCAGAGGAAACACCAACAATTAGTCGCCTTTTACAAAATACTTGTTAGGGTGGCCAAAGCTGACAAAAACTGTCTACACTCGACAAGTGGTAGATACAGTCATTAACTGGCAGTATTTACAACATAGTCGTTAGAGACAGTAGATCTACACCCCATGAGGTCCACAAACCCCACGGGGAACTCTAATAATGAGCTGGTGTAAAAAAAAAAAAACTAACATAATAACTATTATGATACCGTAAGATTAGGCAACGATTGATGATACAACAGTAGTGTTTGAGACAAAAAAAAAATCATACATTATGTATTATTGTATCAAAAGCTCATGGTGTAGCTAATGATAATTCGCATGCAACACCAGAGGAAAGAATGCGAATATGTCAGTGATACCTACGCAGTCAGTAACTACTTACGACGTAATTTTTGTTGCCTCCACAAAATATATATTTCGGGTTGCTGACCTACCAACCTAAATTCATACATTAAATTTTAATTAACAAATAAAAGATTACTGCTGACCCGCACAGTAAAATTATTTTAGGCTTTGTTAACTCTCTATACTGCTGAGAATATACGTATAAACAACATTATTATTATTATTATTATTATTAAATATGAGTTAGTTAGTTAGGCTAGACGGGCAAGCTGGCAAGAAAAGACAAAGTCTCTAAACTTTGAAAGAGACACAAGGAAGTTGTGGAGGTTAATTAAGCAAATTAATGATGAGAATACAGGAAGAAATGGTAATATTGCACTATGCAAAGAGGGAGCCATCCTAACAAGAAAACAGGCAGCTGACCACTTTGCAGATTCCGTTGCAGAAGACAGCAACATTAATGTCAGCCCAGAGAAACAGCGAGAGGTTCAAGAAAACAAACAACATATAAGACAAAAAGATATAATTCCTGAGGCACTGGTGGCAGCACTTACATCCAGCGAGTTAGAGTTAGCAATATCAAAGCTGAGAATGGGAAAATCACCTAGAATTGATGGTATCACCGACGAAATGATCAAGAACCTTGGAACAACTGCCAAAAAAAAAGCTGCTACAGATCTTTAATCATTGTTGGACCAGTGGCAAAGTTCCTCAAATATGGAGAGAAGCAATCACAATACCTTTGCTTAAACCAGGAAAGGACAGTTCTGATGCCTCCAGCTATAGACCGATCAGTCTTACCAGCTGCCTCTGTAAAACAATGGAACGTATTGTCAACCTTAGACTCCAATGGTACTTGGAAAGTGAAAACATTTTCACGCCGCAGCAGGCAGGATTTAGACAGTGCTACTCCACAGAAGACCAGACAACTTACCTTTCACAAGAAATTGAGGATGCCTTCCAGGAAAAGAAGCTAGTGCTAACGGCATGGATAGATCTGAAGAAAGCCTTTGACAAGGTCTGGAAAGAAGGTCTACTGAAGAAACTGAGAGACTGCAGGGTGAATGGGAGTATGTACAAATGGGTCAAAGCATACTTGTATAACAGAAGATCCCGAGTACAGATAGATGGACAAGAAAGTTTTGCTGCGCCATGGCGTCCCACAAGGAGGTGTCCTGTCCCCCACACTCTTCCTAGTCTATATCAACGACCTGCTTTCTGAACTACCCCATGGAATTAAAGCTGCAATGTATGCTGATGACTTGGTACTCTGGTGTACAAATGAAAATGCGACAGTGGCCACCAGACTGCTACAAAGAGCCATAGATGCAATGGCTAAATGGGCCGACAAATGGTGTGTCAGCATCAACATAGGCAAATGCAGCACCACTCTCTTTACCCTTTCTCCTAAACAAAAATCAGGCGCCATGCACATAAATGGAGTACCCCTGAGAGAGGATAAGGAGCCCACATACCTCGGCGTAACGTTTGATGATAGATTAACATGGAGAAAACACATCAACAAGGCAGCAACCAAAGCCAGAAGGAGGGTAGCCATTCTGAGAAAACTAAGTGGAACCACATGGGGTGCTAGCGGGAAAATACTTAGAAAAGTTTACCAACAAAGTGTTCGACCACATCTTGAATACGGATCAACAGCATGGAGTTCGGCATCAAAAACCACATTGCAAGAATTAGACAAAGTGCAAAATCAAGCACTCAGAGTTACCACAGGCAGTATGAAATCAACACCTATAGCTGTGATGGAGAAAATGGGGATGACCCAAGCACTAAGTGAACGCAGAGACACTAAGATGCTTTTACAAGCAGAAAAGTTTCTTAGTATGCCCAGTCACCCTATGAATGAAAGATTCAAAAAGTTAGCTTTGGGACGACTAAAGAGAAGTAGTTTTATCCACCTGGCCAAACGGCTCGGCAGACAAACCACTGATTTACCTGCAACTGATAGATCCTTAAATGCTGTCCCAGAACGGACCCCCTGGAGAGAGGAGTATAAGTTTCCAATACACATCAAGACTGAAGTGAAAGGGGTATTTGACAAGGAAGAACAAAACAGTGTGCAGCGCAAAACAGCCACCCTCAGTTTACTTGATGATGAATACCCGCAGAACCTTTAGGTCCGTGTTTACACAGATGGGTCAGCAGAAAGCGCAGTCAGAAACGGAGGTGCGGGAGTGTACATTGAGTATCCTAATAATACCAGGGATACAGCCAAATTACCAACGGGAAAGCACTGTCACAACTATGATGCAGAAGTTCAAGCCATCAAGATAGCGGTAGAGAAACTACTAAATACAGGGTATTTTTCACAACCAGTGGTATTCCTGACAGATGCAAAAGCAGTACTTCAGTCACTCCAGTCTGGAAAATTACCAAGCATACGGACACTATTATCCGAACTAGGCAACCGCTGTAAATTAGAAATGCAGTGGATACCTTCCCACTGTGGAGTTCCCGGAAACGAAAAAGCTTATAAACTAGCTAAGGAAGGTGCAACTGAAGAACAACCTGACATACCAGTCTCTTATCAACAGAAGAAGAGAATGATCAAATCAATCAGAATGCCACCGAAACTGGCACAAGATGATTACCATATTATGAACAGACCAGAGCAAGTTATTATCCTTCGCCTTAGAACAGGGCACAATAGACTTCGCTCCCACATGTACAACAAATTTAAGATTGGCCAATCGGCCATGTGTACTTGTGGACTGGCACCTGAAACAACAGATCACATCCTTCAAGACTGTCCCATATTCAACGCTTTCAGGCAAAACATTTGGCCAAAAGAGACACTTGTGGAAGTCAAACTTTACGGGCCGCTTAGTGAATTACAAAAGACAGTGAAATTCATACAAGAGACGGCTTTGCAGATATAGACAATTTATTTCATGCGAACGAAAGAAGAAGTTAGTTAGTTAGTTAGTTAGTTGGTTAGTTAGTTAGTTAGTTAGTTAGTTAGTTAGTTAGTTAGTTAGTTAGTTAGTTAGTTAGTTAGTTAGTTAGTTAGTTAGTTAGTTAGTTAGTTAGTTAGTTAGTTAGTTAGTTAGTTAGTTTAGTTAGTTAGTTAGTTAGTTTAGTTAGTTAGTTAGTTAGTTAGTTAGTTAGTTAGTTAGTTAGTTAGTTAGTTTTTAGTTAGTTAGTTTTTAGTTAGTTAGTTAGTTAGTTAGTAGTTAGTTAGTTAGTTAGTTAGTTAGTTAGTTAGTTAGTTAGTTAGTTAGTTTGGGTTATCCTCATTGCACTCCGGACATGTCCATAGGTGCTCAGATCCTCCCCTCAGTATGAACCCCAACCTCCGATGGCTAATAGTACCAGTTCTATGTTGATTAACAAGTCTTCTGGCGTAGCTGGTGTGCGTCTCGTTTTTTTTTGCTGTGCCGATCTTAATTCCCAAGTCTGCCATTCTGGCGAGTGATGTGGATTCACTGCCACAAAAGTCGTCTATCCTTCCCATTTCTCTGAGGGCATTGATAATATCAGCATGATCCATAGGCTGACCGTCGGTAGTGATAGCGGATCCAGCCAACCTGTCAGCTCTTTCATTTCCATCGACGCCTGCGTGTCCCGGAACAAAAATAAAGGTTAAATATGAGTATTTTATTCTTTTTCAGTTCTTTTCACGTTTTCAGCCCCAGAGAGTCACTTCCCTTTCCATTCATCCTCCGTTGTGTCGCAGGATCCTTTTTTGCAGGGGCGTCATGTTTAGTGGTCGTCCAGCAACACGTAGTATTTTATCTATATTACACGATGTGAGTGCTGTTAACGGCCCCAACCATCCTACACCTTTGCCTTAGCTTTCATCCCATGAGATAGTTCAGCCTACTCCAGCGTCTGTACGCAGCCTGTAATATACGCTATAATAAACGCGACCTAGGTTGCATGCAGTAAGAGAAGGGGGAGGGGCGGGTTAGGGCCAGTCTACATGTTCTGGGGTCGTTAAAAGCGCTCACATTGTGGAATACAGAACACGCGATTTCGCTGGCCGCTGACAACGAGTGAAATGCAACGTGCTGCTAGACGCTCACTAAGAGTGACACCCCCGCAACATATGACGGGCCCTGCGAAACGACAAGGCATGAATGGGAAGGAAGGTCACTCTGCTTCTGGGACTGAAAACGTAAAGAACCTCTTATTCTTCTACGTTTGCCCATCAAAGGGCGGTTGATATGTTGTCTTGTGATTACAAGAAGGCTAGGGCAGGTTCTTCATCTTCAACCCTTGGGCCAGGGAAAAGTCTAGTTGGTCACCAAAATGCTTGAGAGCCACCAAAATGTCTGGCTCATCATGTAACAGGCTAAAGTATCCACTTTTAAAGACTTTAGCTGAAAGTTTGATTATCGTGAACACGAGAAGCTGATCGAGTTGTCTTCCGCTGTCGATCTTGTGTCCAACCAAAAACTGCAATCGTTGTATATCAGACTCCTTAAGCAGCAGAAGATGTCACATTAGCTGACAAGTGTAATTATGTGACACTGAATTTAAAAATAAACTGTCATCAACATTCGTTTTTATTTCTGTGTTTTAATAATTGTCAGAAGGCCATGATGGGAAACAACTTTTCCCTTTCTGTGGATCCTGGGGGTGTGAAAATGTTGACGAACACTGCGCTAGAGTTTCGGTCCAACATAACCGATTTTAGGACACTCCTTATACAACATACTTGTCACATGCAGATGATATTTTTATTCCTACTCCCTCCCCAAAGAGGAGGTGAAGAGAATTGTTCAAAACTATACTAATAACAATAAACAAACAATACACTTCTGAAGGTTAAACGAAGATAACACAAATCTGATGGGCAAGCTATGCGAAATCTTGGTGATAGCTTGATGGGAAAGAGCAAATGGAATGTCACGCCGGTCGCCTTTACCTGTTACATAGGTGAAGCTTGGTTGACCTGGAGGAGCCAAATCAGTCTGAAAAATGGGGGGGGGGGGGGGGGGGGCGTCCCGTCAGAATCTATATCTTTCGGAACCGCAAGCGAGCGTCTAGCCGCTTCATCACGGCGGCTTCCAATAATTCAGATACAGAGGGTCAAACTAAAGAAGACAGCATGAACTTTAAATTATACTTGGAATGAACAAGAAACGTATGATGTGTTGCTTGGTACTGGAAAAGTTAGGAACGACTCAAGTCGAACGTTCTTTCGTATCCGCATACAGGTTCCATTTTCTGTTCACTGTTTCTTATGACAAACAGCACGGGATAACAGCAGTTTTGGTCCCGTCCCTTTCAAAAGTCGTGCCCAAATTTAAAAATCAGTTACTTAGTAACCGTTCCATGGATGTTGGTATATAATCTGTAATTATAATGGCCTTGTAAAAAAAAAAATGTGTAGTAAACAAATATCTAGTTTTCATATTGCCTTTTTTTTTTTTTTTAACATAAAAACATACACCCGTTCAATGTAAACAATCAGCTTGCTTACAGTTAACTGAGCAACGGCAACCTCTTAAAAAGTCAAATTGCGGGTGTTTCATATGCATTTCGTTTCGAGTGATCACCTCCAGCTTTAGGCTCCCGGAAACACAAATTATCACGGTATGAGGGATAGGCTATCAAAATAATCACAAAGCATCACCTCACATATGAAATAATTTCTAAACAATCTCCCCGCATGTGCCCGTTATGGTGTATTTTTAAGGGTAATTTTGAGCTAAACAAATACCAAAGAAATTCGTCGCTCTAAGAAAAAGTCAGAACCTGTTCAAGTGTAAACTATAAAATCATAAAAACATGGAAAATATCACGCCACATGCAGCAATAATTTGATCTGTACTGGACGTTTCAAGGCGCTGGAGTGTCAGGGCACGATTTTTGAAACGTACTATACCAACACTATCGCTTCTAAAAATGCAACAAACAACCAAATGAAGCAAACGATAGGCAGATGTAATAATTTCCCCAGCAAAACCTGGTAACAAGATCCCAAATGAAAAGACCCCATGTTTAGTACAGCCAATGGTTGAAGCGCAAAACCCGACGTAAAAGTGGTAGAAGTATTACATCAGCTGACAAGCAGACCATAAATCGTGGCGTAATTTGCTACAATGGATCACAGATCACGTCGATGCGGGTCTTATCGTCCATTTATATCTTACACACCGCAACAGGCCAGACTTGTATTTTTTAAGCCCATCGTCGATCGTAAGCGCAGGGATTTATAGAAATTAGCACTTGCTGTTGAGCGCTCCCGCGTTCAGGGTCTATACATGTTCAACAGCAATAGTGCAGGCGGAATTACTACGCCTGCATCTGATCAAGCATGACATGCAAAAGTAGTTCAGTACGCGTGTCCGCTGACGTTGCAATCACTATACTGTGTGGACGGCGATTGGGACCTCGCCATCTCGCACCATCACCTGTGTTCTTTTCTCTACTGTGCTATTTTGTCAGCCCATGCAAGTTGTGTACTTTTTCCTATTATGCTATGTGGCAGCTTATGAAAGTTCTGTCCCTTTCCTTATTATGCTATTCTGCAACCCATGCAAGTTCTGTCCCTTTCCTTATTATGCTATTCTGCAACCCACGCAAGCTAACGTTCAAGTCCAGAGTATCGACGTACCGGCTTTCATCCCACACGGCCCAGTCTTTCTCCACAGAACAAACAGTCGCCTGTCGAAAGCGTCAGCACGAACACCATAGCTCCAGTGAGAACCCTGCGGTCTCGATAACAACTAACCCACGACCTCCACAGCGCAAGGCAAACACCTTGATCACTTCGCCACGGATACTATACAAGTATTTTATTTCCTCTGTTTCTTTTGCCAATTTCCCACTGAGTTTATAATATAATTATGGCTGCGTTTTTAAGCGCTCCCCCCCCCCCCTCTTTCTTTTATCCTAATTCTGGAAGGACTACCTCAAATATTTTCCCGAGTACACAGTAATCTTCACCTGCTTTGAGAAGCATATCTCTGCTATCAGAAAATGCATCTCTGCTACTTTTAGGTGTCCCTAAAACGGTGTGTGCGAGTACGTGCGTGTGTGGTGTGTGCGCGGTTATCTTTTCCGGTGTATCAGGTCTGCTGCGTGTGGATCTGAAAGAACGAGAACAACAATTACTAATAAACTACAAACATTAAGTGATGCCTGCGAAGAAAAGGAGGAATACCTCACGTGAATCACAGAGAGAACTAAACAACCAGCTGATCAAAAGGTGAGGAAATGACGCTGGCGCTGGATATGTGTAAAATATACATTGGGGAAACCCAGATAATAGCTTAAGTGAAATTCCGTTCAGCTGGAACTCACACAGAAAACAAAACAAAGGGAAACCTAACAATACATGGAGACGAGAATTAGAGGAGTATGTGGATAACATGGATAGACTGGTGGGGGGGGGGGATGACTGGACAGTGTGGCATGAGTTAAGAAGGTTCGATGATCCAAAACGAGGTAAAAGGCACGAGGTCTCGTGTGTTCTGCTGACATCGTTCTGTCCTTGCAGAAGATTCCCCGACATTGGGTAAACTAAAATGAAAGTACCTGACACAGCACTAGTTTCATTAATGTCACAAAACGTCTTCATGAGATGATGGGACTAGCCTGACAGAAGCGGCTCAATAAATGTGTGATAGCTCCCTTTCACCTATTCTGTTTTCCCACCCCCACATCACGACTCTATGTGGGGAAACTGTATAACCTTGTTTCAAATCTGTTAGCGAAGTGGGAACACGGAGCTCACTGGCCGTATAGAGAATGGGTCGAGCATGTCAGCAAGTTGTGCTCTAGGTTAGTTGTGTATCCTCTACAGGACGTTGCAGAACCAACCCCAGCAGCTCCAGGCTGTGTGGTTTCTCTGGGCAAATTTACGTCCAGTAGTTTGCCATTGCTTTCCGGACAGTCGGCACCCCGATACCACTGTCGAAACACGCAAGGCGCATGGCTCTAGTTGTGCTCAGCATGGCTGAATTGCATGCATCCGCTGCCTGTTATTCCGGTCACAATTATTATTATTTCCCCCAAAATCATTATGCGATTTCTGTTCCTGCTACAAATGTTTAATTATATACTCTCCCATTTAATGCCGATCATCACTGACGACTGGCTGAACTACATAAATGCTGGCTCGACCGTGGTGGCAAGCCCTACCTTTTGTCGTTAACTGCAGGTTGAGTGCCAGGTTACGAATAAAACACATTGATCGGCTGCTAGTTTAGAAATGCACATATACGATAAAACAGGCTATATACAGTTTACTGTCAAGCAAAGATACAGAGATATGATGGTTCACAGTTGCGCTGTAGCACACACTGTTTCAAGGTGGGGGGAATCGGTTTTTATGGGGCTCAGCCGGTCTCAGCAATGGCTGGTTGCCTGAAGCACAAACTCTATAGATCCGACGACGACTCATCGGGATGTTCGAGGAAAATGTAAAGGTGAACTAAGAGACAGTCAAATAACAAATTTGCGGGTTTTCAAAGCGCGAGTTAAACCGTTTGACCACTACGCTGGGGGCGGGGGGGGGGGGAGCGGGGCTATATAACAAATTAGAGCAGCAGTGCACCTTACTAAAACGTGTTGCGCCTTACAAAAAAAAGTGTTGTAAGAGTTTATTAGAGAATAAAAACTGGCATTGGGATTTAGCATCAGCCCGCAAAAAGTCATAAATTCTTTACCAAATTATTAGGTCTAATGGGCGGAAAAAAAGAGTTGGTGGATTACTCATACTCAACCTACCGGGATGAGTGGACTCATCTCTGAAAACTATGAAGCCACACTGCAAAACCGAAAGCAGTCCACTGACCTGCCTTGTTTTCAAACCATAGAACCCTACGGAACGGAACATCGAATCTTATAACCGAACACGATGGAAAATACTCGAAAAAAAAACAACAACACAGGATGATGTGGAGCCGCAGTAAGTCGTTGAAAGTTTGCCTGCTGTGCGATATCCCCTAGGTTCAAATTCGCAAACTGCGAATTAGTGAGAGAGAGAGAAAAAAAAAAAAGGGGGGGGGGGTGAAAAATCTCTTAAAGTCTTTAGTTAGCACGTTAAAAATAAAAGGACCTTTTAGACGTACTGAGCATAAAGAGCCAGACAGTAAATTCTATGGAGTTACCCCCATCTATGTCAGCTCCGCCTATTTACGCACTAGGTCACGACTCATTCATACTTCGTTAGCCTCGTCAACTTTGCTGAATATTACGAGGGTGTCCAGGTGTACTGTTTGCTCAAAAAGATTTCTGCATTCTCTACACCGGCCGTTGATATCGCGTGTTGTATATTTCAGGACGACAGAGCTTTTAATAGTCAAAAAAACTTTAAAGGCTGGGTCAACAAGGGAGCCAAGGTTATTTGTGTGTGTGTTGCCCCGTACGTTCACAACCTAAATCCACAACCGTCCAACACGCAGACGATGGTCTAGTTGCTACGCCACTTGGGCTAACATGGTAACAAAAAAATGTCATGGAAGGTAAATGCAACCGGCAAGATGTTAACGAGATCACCTATAGAGCGCCAACTGGCCTGTAAAAATAGCAAGTCCAACATAACTCATCGGGATGTTCGAGGGAAATGTAAAGGTGAACTAAGAGACAGTCAAAAAACAAACCGGATTCTTAGGTATTCGGGCCGCTGATTCTGGGTCCTTCTACCTAGAAAAGTTAGGTTAGACCATTAAAATAAAAGTGCGCATACAAATGTGTGCGCAGTTAAAGAAAACATACTGTTCTAAAAATAAAAAAAAACCACACACACACACAAGCGACATACACACTTGCAAGCGTATAAATTGTTCTCTACAGTGCACTTCAAAATTCATGCCGTCAAACTTCAATAAATACCTCGAAAACTCCGGTAGGCAGCAATATGAAATTTTTGCATGTGGCCATATATTTTTCATGTCCTTATGATTCTATAATTTACAAGTGCACAGCGGCTACTGTTTTCTTAAAGCGGTGAATTTCTTTGATCTCTGACTAATAGTTTCAGTACTCCTGGAACAAATATGCATTACTGAAACATGTACGGGGATTGTTTAGAAATTAGTTTACATGTGCAGCGATGGGTGGTGATTATTTTGATAGCTTACTGCCCATTCATTGAAAATCCTCAACTCACAGAAGACTTTTGCTCGAGATTACTTGAGAGTGAAACGCCTATGAAACATGTGCAATCTGATGTTTTGAAAGGTTTCAGTTACACGATTTACCCTAGTTACTATACTGTAAAAATGCTGATTGAATTGCATTGGTGATTTTCTTTCATTCATATACCGCAAAAAAAAAAAAAAGTTAAAAGTAAACTAGATGTTTGATTACATTGAAACAATTCTTAAAAGAACATGATTATTAACAGACTGCAAGTCAAATTTCAAATAAGAAGAAGAAAAAGAAGAAGAAGAAGAGAATGCTGATAACATGGAGTGGAGAAGGAAGTGTGGAAGAAGTTGAGTGGCAGAGGAAGAAGGTGAGCAACAAATGACGAAAGACGAAGAAGAAGGAGGAGGAGGAGAAAAATGAGGAGGAAAAAAAGGAGGGAAAGAAGAAGAAGAAGAAGAATGGAGTACACCTAAACACGCAGAAGCAATTAATACGTTTAATCCTGTCAGTGACGTATCGGCCGGTCTTGTTTTAGCAAATTAAGACAATGTGCTCAATTATGATTAAAAATGGTATCGCAGCATGCCGGTGGAAACCGGGCGCGGCCGTGAATGAACGGCTGGCTGATCGTGCGTGCGTGCGTGCGTGCGAGCATGCCGGGTTGTGAATGAATGTAGTAGCTGTTCAGGTCGACTGGCTTCGGGCTGCCGACCCACGTAATGCACACAAGTGCCAATTCGTGTGAACAGTGTGCTTGGGCACACTTATTTAACGCGTTGAGGCTCGGGTAATTGAACTTCTCTGGGGACCCCCTGAGGCCCAAGTGATAAAAAGGTAAATACATTTGCAGTTATTTACACATACGGAAGCCGCGGTAACGCAGTGGCCAGACGCTCGCCTGTCGGTCCAAAGGTCTTGGGTTCAAATCCGCAAAAGCTGATGCAGCATTAAAAAAGTACTGGGCAGTGTCCTGGGATATAAGTGCGGCCAGTATGTTGCTGACTACATCACCTATCGATCTATAAAAATATGAGTTTAGCGTGTAAAAAGAGAGGGATACGGGAAGAGGGAGGCAGAGAGAAAGTATCAAAGATAATTTTAAAAGGCAAAATAAAATAGGTATTGTCGCAATCAGTAGAATCAAATAATTTTTTTTTTAAAGTAGACGAAATTCTAAAACAAAATGGACAACAAAAATGGAGTCACTACTGTGTGCTCCAGACCAGATATACCTGACGACGACGAGGAGGAAGAAGAAGAAGAAAAAGAAGAAGATGAAGAAGTAGCCCCACCCAAACATAGGAGACGCAACAATGTAGTGGTTAGGTGCTTGTCTGTCGGTAAGAAGGTCTTGAATTCGCATCCGCAAAAGGCGGCTTTTTAAAAACTGTATTGGTAAGTAAACGCGACCTGCTGATGTTTATCACAACTTTTGTCGAGTGTCTATTTGTCAAAATATATCATGTGGCCGACTAGCGTAAAAACGGTCCTCTACTCCCCCCCCCCCCCCCCCCCATTTTTTTTGGCTCTACAATTAAATCACTACTCTAAATACGTTAATGACTTTAATCATTTTAAAGAGATTGTTTTATGCCGCTATATGGCCATTAAAAAAAAAAGCCAAACAACTGCCAAAGTCAATCTAATTATATTCGTGCAAATGTCAGCATGCGGTGGCTTGATGAACCAACCAGACACAATTACGGTTGCAATTTTAATGACTCGCCATTTACCAGTGAAAGCTTCTTTAAAACAGGACAACACAATCACATGCGCCCCTTTTTTAAAGTTATAAATCACCAGCAGTTGTAAGGTTGTCAATCTTCGTAAAAGCCACTATCATTGGCGTATAAACTGTAATATTCAGGGCTGCCGAAATTATCTCGGGAATTTGTTCAAACAAAATGTTCACAAACTTTTAATTTTTAATTGAAACCCATTTAACATATTTAAACACACACAAACACACACACACACACACACACACACACACACACACACACATATATCATCATCATCATCCCGTAACACTGCGTGTCGTTGGGTCACCAGTTTCTGTTGACTCTGATCATCTCTCTCAATCGTTGGCGGTCAGTTGCGATGGACTTCATGGTTGCATGCCTGAGGCCTGTCCAGTCAGTCAGGTTCTGTAACCAGGTCTTTCTTGGTCTGCCTCTTCTCCCCTTACCTCTACTGAGCCCTGCAGTATTGTTTTTGAGAGGCTCTTAGATCTTATTACATGTCCATACCATCGCATTTTTTCGTATTTTCACTGTTGTTAAAAGAGGTTTGTAGTTGAAACTGTGCTATTTATGGCGAACCTCTTCGTTTGTAATATGGTCTCTGTATATGCCAAGAATTTTTCTGAAACATCGCACTTCTAATGCTTGTATCTTTCTTTTAAGATCAGCTGTTCACATCCACGTTTCATATATATATATTATGGCCACAGTCAACCTAGAAATAGGCCTGACGTCTTCCTTCGAAGTCGGAGTACAGCTGCCCATGAGGCAGGGAAATGAAAAACGGTTGTACACGCCAGGTGAAAGCCAAAAGTCCAAGCGGACGATTAACCGGGACCTTCCACTGGATTCACAGCCAGTGATCGATTATATATATATATATATATATACACATACATACATACATACATATATATATATATATATGTATGTATGTATGTATATATATATATATTTTTTTTTAATCGATCACCGGCTGTGAATTCCAGTGGAAGGTCCCGGTTAATATATATATATATATATATAGCTGCCTTATATTAGATGAGAATTTATGTGTGTCCTCAAATCATTGCTATACCCTCTGTTTTCGCTCAGTTTGACACAAAGTTGTTGTGATGGCTTTCAGATGGTGCAATTAATGTCCTGAAGCAACAACTTTGATTTCATCAAGACATTTATTTATGAAGTCTTCAAAAAATTGTGTTTTTTTTTTTTTTTTTAAATCCGAGTGTTGTTAAGCAGGTAGACAAATCCTTCCATTACCGTGGAGGTGTGTGGTAACGCTAAAAGACCAAGCATACATTCTGATACTAATGGAAAGCGATTTTCGTCTCCCCATTTTTCTTCTGAAATTACAAATTGACATTTTTCCAGGTTTTTTTTTTTTTTCATCGTCAGATGATGATGATGATGACGACGTACATCAACCCCACCAGATCATCACACTGAGCGATAAATACCCGGTGACACAATGTGCCAGCATTCGAATGTGGACTACCTGGGAACAGAAACCCCGCTCAACCCATCGGTTGGGTTCCATTACGGTGCCCGTATAATGGCTGATTATGAACTGTTGGCTCCCTCCATTCTGTATTTATTTGGTCATAATGTTCTTAACAAGGCTGGAAAATTACATAGCCAGTGGCATAATTGACGTAGGACTTGCTTTAGTTATACTTCTTCGATCTAGCTTAACGGTGCCATTTAAAATAGTTACGCCAAAATGATCAAATGTACCAAAACATCCAGCGTAATACCAAAAGCACCATTCTGTCCGGCAAGAGCCAAACAGTAGCAAATATGTAAGAAAGTCCCAACTTCACCAAGCCTCCTGAACTAAAATTCCGCATAAATCCCAGCGCGCTTTTACATAAGGAGGAAGGAAGAGAAAAAAGAAGAAGCAGTAGAAAGAGATATGTAGTAATGGTGATGTTTTAATGACGATAAATATGATGATAACATGAAGAAGGAAGAAAGGGGTGTATACAATTCATAACCACAAGAACTCAACCGCAAAGAAAAGCGCGTTTGTCAACATAGTGGATCTGATGCCTTTACTCAATACGTTAATAACACGCGAACACCAAAAATTCACTAACTGAACGCCGCTGCCTATCACCAACCCCGCTCAATATGTTCAATCTAAACTTCAGATGATAATAATAATAACAATGATATAATAATTACAACAACAACAATGTAATGAATGGTAAAAAAAAAAAAATATATGTGGAATAAATTGACAGATAATTTCTATACATATGGATATAGGACCCCCAGACCCCTTACTAAATGGGGGGAGAGTCAAGGTGCCGTCGTTAAAAGTGAATACTCTACACTTTTTATAACATGGATATATATTCTTCCTCTTCTTCTTCTTCGTGTTCACCAGCTGTAAACTCTGGCGGAAAGTTCTGATTGCTCATCCACTTTTTGACTGCAGTCCTGTTCCAGAACCCGAGTGTTGCATGTGCATCTATTTTACAGATCTGACTCATTTGTATGCAGACTGCTGGCTCCTTGCCTCTTAGATAGATGCACTCCGAGTTTGAAGGAAGCTCCCAATTAGTCGACTTTTACCACCTGCTTTTGTGTACGCAGTGAGTCTATTCTTGTTTTCCAAACAACAGGACCCCGGAACCCACACGGGGAATGGATATAAATGATTAACATGAGAGCAAAAGAAATCCCAAGCACTATCACCCAAAACAAGAAAAACATCCACACAAATCAAAGTCTCCAAAAACATAAAAGAAACAATCACCAACAACGGGTAATTTAGTGTCCAAATTACAGTGTTTTGTTCCTGTGATATCTGCTGATTTTGGTCTGATTTTGGGCAGGGCACAAGACTCTCCAAATCAAGCTGTCAGTGCTGTTCTGTTTACAAGTATAATTGCCCTCAAATTCACACAGTGTTTGGCGCTCCCCAGGTTGAAAACCACCATTCTACAATGTCTTGCACGCAGGAGAAAGCTGTTTGTGTGCCGTGTTTCTGTCGCAAAATATAATCTAACCCTAGCGCAGGTGCTGGTTAATTATGAATGAAATAGTGTCTGCATCAGTTAGCACCGTATCATTTAAACTACTTGTAGGTAGTTTTCACCGTCTGTCAACCAACTGTAATGATAAGAGTGCCACTGGTATTAAAGAGATGAGGGCAGTATGTTTATTTGATGGGTCTGCCGACAAATGAGATGGATGCTACTGTGCTGAACCGTGTCATGGGACGAACACAATACAGGTCAGGGAAATCGGATGTGGTGGAGTGGAGGCAAAAATCCCGTCAATAAAGGAAAGGGGTTCTAACTACGGTCGTGGCGACTTTTCTAAGCAGACGGCATGTCCGACCGCAGCAATCTGGCCTAATTTATTCAAAGCAACGATCAAAAGGGAACTAAAACTGAAAACAATAAAAACTGTTAAAAATTTAAACTGCGTGAAAAGGGCCATGCTTTACTAACGTATTCTTGAAATTGGTAGTTCGGTTACATGTTTTAAAAACGTGAAAATAAAAAAACGCAACGGCAGTAGGAAGGCAAAAAATAAGTTTTCATTAAGGGACACTTATTTAAAGTGGTAATGCAAATGCAAGATCGTAGCTACCGTGTAAACACAGGCTAGAATGCATTTTTAAACAAAGAAACCAACGAAATTCAACACTCCTGGCAAGAGAGATGGAACTACTCATCATCATAACCATCAATCAGCAGGTCCTTTACAGAACGCGTTGTGCTCATCGTGGTACGCGTGACAGTCTTTCTTTCTCTAGCCAATTCTCCAGCTCTTGAAAACCGCCTTATTTTCACTTTCGGTATGTAAATACCTAGAGGACTGAACTGCCCGCAGTTTTATCTAAAACCCTCTAGTTATGGCCCCTGGTATTCCCCGGGGTTATTTATTCTCCTGTCCCAGGCGTCTTGTCATTCTACTGGCATCTCATCGACCTGGCTGCCTCAAGATACTTAGCTAGCTGATTTTGTGTATCTGTGTGGCATTGTTTGATTTATGTATGTGCCGATGAAAGCTCCAAAGCCCCAACGTTCACGTTTTGTTTGTGTTTGTTGTATTGTGAAGCTTGCTGATATAGTATTATAAGTGCTATTACAGCCAATGCATCTTTAATGTCTTTTAACCATTTTGCTGAGATCAGCGTCTGCTTGTCTTCCGGAAACTATATCCCCCATCTCCACTTTTTCTATGCCGTCATGACGCTTACTGCGGCCAAAATACCCTAATTTTCGGAACAGGATGCTGTTCATGAGCCAGTTCTCGATGAACAGATCATGTTGGATTTCGATGTTTTTCTTCTTCTTCGTCTTCCACGATATTCTAAGACTGTTTCGGTAACACTGAAATTATTTAAGACGTACAAAACATGGATCTTCTGGGAAAACTGCGCTCGATCGGCATAGCATTACGCTGATAACATAAAATATATTTGAATAAAGAAATATTTATTTTAAATACAAATCTGTAATAAATTTTTAGGAACACCAAGTATATAACTGCAGATAATTATCCAACGTATTTGTAATTCTAATATTAATTTTAACATATACCAGCGAACACTAGAGAACCACTAAAGACAAGTAACGAAAGCTAAATGCGTTTCAAAAACAAATTTCAAAGGAAACTGATAAAAATTAAACGCGGTGAATTCAAGAACGTTGCAGAAATAAGAGCGATTTCAATACAAGTGCTGGTATCAAACGCTGCAAGAAAAAAAGAACATGGCGATACACTGGGCAAATCCTATGGAGCAGCAGACACAGAATCACCAGGCATTAAATAGGAAACACACTGACTGGGGACACCAGGAGGTCCACACACAAAATAAACGTTAACGAGAAAGGTCAGGGGTGCTAGACTTAATTCCCCCAGTAAAGTAAAAGTAAATGACCAGTTTCCACGATTTCAAGCATAATGGCCTTGACCCATATTTTTTTAGACCAATAGGTACAATATGTATGGGTGATGTGGTCATCACGCCAGGCGCCTTTACTTCCTAGGACTATGGTACCCGCCAGAGCTGGGTTGACCTGGGAACCGAATCTAGCTCACATTTTAAGGCAAAATTGTCCGGCTGTGCCAGGACCCGAGCCCGACCTTGGGGTCAGCAGACGAACGGCCGGCCGATACACAATGGCGGCTCCCAATGATATAAAAGAATGAACAAGTTTGTACTATGTAACGTATAACCGCCCAACTGGTTAATGATGACGACGATCAATCTTCAATCAACTGACACGGCTATTTCTGAACATTAACACTGTGACTGGAAGGGTTCCACAATGACAGGACTGCTGTCCGGCTGCTACCTAGAACAAACGTACGTACAATGTAGCGACATTGGAGACCCGATAAGAAAAACGTACCGGAGACCCATGAAATACTTTTTTTTTTATATACAGATAAGATTACCAGCAAGAAAAATTGCCCGGGATTCATACACAAGCTGTTCTTCACAATATAAATTCGCTACATTCGAGACTATCATAAGCGGTCTGCACTGTATAACACAGACCAACGCAGATGCGTGCGAACGTTTCAATCTTGTCTTTGTCAAGGGTAAAAATTAACCACAAAACCATACCGTCATTTGAAACAAAAACCGAGTAATTACCATCATAAAAATAAAAGTAGTTTTGTTATTTTGTGTGTGGAAGATTTTGGGGGTGGGACGTCAGTTTTAATAGTCTGTCATCATCATGCAGCATGTCTTTTGCAGAACTTTGCTCTCACCATGGTCTGACTGTCTGAAATAAACTCGGGCTTCTCACCATCTCTCCCACCTCGTACACTTTCCTATCCAATGAGTTGTTTATATCCTGTGTCCATTTTCGTGCTGATCGGCTTCCGCCCCTCCATTCTGGTAACATTTCCTTTGGCTTTTATTTTTTCCAATCCGCCGCAGCGTTTCAAATTGCTAAAATATTAGTCTGAGAGAAGATGCTGTTTACTAGCCAATCTCCCATGATGTTCAGATCATTCAGGATGTCAGTACTTTTTTTTTTTCTAGCCAATCTCCCATTATGTTCAGATCATTCAGGATGTCAGTACTTCTTTTTTTTTTCTTCGTTCATGGTATTATTAGAATCTGTCCATAGTATTTTATTATTTTTTCCCTTAATGACTGGAGATAGTGCACGACTCACATCCTATGTTGCTACAGGGAAGACGCATGCTTTCACAGTTGTAACTCTTATTTCCTTGCTGTTTATTCTCTGCAATGCTATGGTCATCCTCTCTTTGACTTCCGCTAAACAGTCTCCACTGCTGTTTACTATGCAGCACAGATATTCAAAATGTGATGTTTCCATTTTTTTTCCATTATGTATTGTTATTTCTGGGTGACATGCAGTTTTCTCTATAGATATTATGCTTGTTTTCTTTAACTTGAAGAACACGTTTTTATTTGCCCCGTGTTTTGGCACAGTCGTGATTAAATGTTCTATTCCCTTCATACTGTTCGAAATGAGGACTGACATCTGCATAGCGAAAGTCTGGAACTGGGTCGCAGCCATTTATGATGGGTTATAACTGTCACAAGTATGATCATTTCTGACACTGACTAATTTGTAGCAAAGTATTTTCGTTATGTCAGCTAAGAACATCTATGACCGAAATGTTCGCTTGTGTGAATTCTTCCAATCCCCTTCGACTTCTTATTCCTATTTTGTTTTAATGTAATCTCTTCTGAGTGAAAGGAAAAGCTAATCGCTCAACTTCGTTTCAAATAGACTATGTAACAGCAAATCCCAGCACTCCATTCCAACAGCAATATTTATAACGGGATAACAGTTGCCTTTCATGGCATAGATCCCCCGCCTATTTGTCAGTTAATGCATCATCACCTACTGTCTCGGCGCCTGCAGAAATTGGTTTGCCTGGAGCAACATTTATCCAGGGACGCACCCAGAAGTGTGCGAACTAGTGGTCCAGGGTGTCTCCGTTTTTGCCAAAGGCTGGTCATGGAGACTTATCATAAAGCTTGACGCAAAGTTTCTCAGTTCCTTTTATCAAAGTCGTACCCGTTACAACAGACATGCCACAAAGTTTCTTGCTCTGGTTTTATCAAAAGTAAATCTTCAACTCACAGCAGAGAGGGCGGGGCATACAGAGTAAGCAAGAATGGAGGAAAGGAGTGTGAAAGCCTGAGTAAGAATGGGGAGTAAACAGGCTTCCGGCGGTGAACATAAAATGCCAAGTACTAAGAGAAACACACTGCCCGTGACCGACATTTTCCGGCAAGGCCTGACCTGTTTTCTGTCGAGATCACTGAGTCATGCGACCTACCAAAGGCCACGGCCTGCTTGTGCGTGCCAGGTATACTCTATCTCGCTGACTTCAGTGTGGTCCAGCTAAAACACCCCCGCGGATTTTTTTTTTTTTTAATATCCAGAAACAGTAAGTTGTTAACCCTTTGGCTAGGTACTATGGATATCGCAACCCTTCGGTCTTGATTCCATGATAGATACCGTAAATCTGAAAGTAACGTGACTTTTCTGCTTACCTCCGGGCGTGAACCCAGACCACAAGGAGCGTCACCCGGTCCCCGCGCAGTCAGGTTTAACCAACTGAACTAGTGAGCTGGGTATATCAGTGTTCATTGCCTTTCCTTGTGTTGGCCTCATTTTGGAATGTGAATACGGCAGAAAAATTCAGTCTTTCTACAAACGATGAGGAAGAACATGCAAGTATTACAGAAACATAATCAGATTTAATTCAAGAGCCGTAGAATGCCAGTAATAATCAGTCACCAGCATCATCAAGCGCAAAGTATCCACAGTGTTGAGTTAGCCTTCGTTCTGGTCGATCCCTGCTCATTTTTCAGAATCTGTTCAACAACATCAGGCTTATATTTTCCCGTGGGGTAAAAGCCGGAATACTGCACATCACTGCTTTCCTTCCACCTCCTAATAAAAAACAGACCTCCAACGACGAATGGTGCCTGTTTCTATGACATGTTTTGTTTTACGGAATATATCGTTCTCTTTGTCATAATAAAGCCAGTCTCATTAATTGTAGTGCGTATATTGTGTATATTAGAAGCACATAAGGGGTTGGGATATTTTTTTTTAAATATCAGAGACCCCACAAATTTGCTTCGCTGACACCCGGGATCCGTGAATTACTGGACCATGTGATGTGACCAGTGAGCTTCGCCCGTCTCCAATTCGTGGCAATCTGGTATCTATTCAATAAACCAGTGAAGTGAGACTGTGACCTAATCTGCGTTCCAGTCGTCACCGTAGTAGATACGGATGGCAACCTGTGCGGTAATTAATATATGATTGCAGGCGCTCTGCTTTCTCTGAGCGTCAACCGGCAGCAAATGCCAGCGGAAAGTTCTGACTGTTCGTCCCCTTCTAGACTTTGTTTCAGAACTTGAGTTGTGTGCGCACATATTCGTTTCAAAGATTTGGCTTTTTTGTGCGTGCATACTGTCTGTTCCGCGCCTCTCAGATAGTAGCACTCAGACTACAAAGGAAATATACATATTTAGTCGCCTTTTACGACACGCTTGTTAGGGGGGACATAGAGGGTCTATTCCTTGTCCACACCAATCAGTCAACAATAACCCACACGGGGCATGAAGGAGTTCAAAATCCCGTGTATTCGTGTCTGGAGTTAAAAAAAAACACTATAAAAAAAAAACTTTGAACAATACTTAAATATTTGATCTGTCTTCATATTTTTCTCCTTACATGGGCTCTTACTGGCGACAAACACACAGAGAGAGAGAGAGAGAGAGAGAGAGAGAGAGATAGATAGATAGATAGATAGATAGATAGATAGATAGATAGATAGATAGATAGATAGATAGATAGATAGATAGATAGATAGATAGATAGATAGATAGATAGATAGATAGATAGATAGATAGATAGATAGATAGATAGATAGATAGATAGATAGATAGATAAGATAGATAGACAGACAGACAGACAGATTCAGGGAGTTGAGATTTAGTTTTCTTCTAAGACATTTCTTCTCGAAACTGTCTAATTTATTTATCTAGAGCTACCAACTCTCGCAACCAAAAGTTAGCAATGGAATCACACAAGAGTTGAAGATCTCAAGTTTTGTGTAGCTGACTGTCTTTGACTTCCAGATGTTTGACAGCTTGTTAAAGGCACTAGATGCCACCAGTCTGATTCTATACGATATTTCTGACGCCGAGTACCCCATAGATGTCATCTTCCTTCCTAGGTATGTAAAGCTGTTGACTTTTTCAAGAACTTGATAGTTTAGTTTGATATCGTCTGAACTATTGGCAAGAATTTGAGTCCGATAGGCCTGAAACATTTGCCTTGATTCCTGTTTCCATAAACATGCTTAGTCGTACGCTATGAAAAAATATGCTGTCTTTCCTATTTTGTTTCAATCTTTGTTTTCTTCTTCTTCTCTACCGGTTATAAACTCAGTCGGAAAGATCCAACTGGTCCTCAATTCTGGACTTTAGTCTTGTTCCAGAACTTGAGTTTTGCGTGCATATCATGTTACATATCTGGTTTATTTGTATGTAGACTGTTGGCTCCTCCTTTCTCAGACTCACTGTGACTTTGAAGAAAAACATCCCTAATTAGTCTACTACTACGACGTGCTAGTCAGGGGCAAAGGATCTATTCTCCCCCCCCCCCCAAATATAGCTCAAGAACTTGAGCGTCTAGTCACATTTAGAAAGAAAAAAAAAAAAACATTGTTCTAAAGTCATTTACCCCGCCATATTTTAGTCAATGTTCACATGTCCGATTCATACTGTAGTTCCGAATAATTGTAGCATTCCACGAGGTTCTAATTTCAAATTCTATGACATTTGTCTGGAAGAGCAGTATGTGTTTCATGTTACTGCGTGTGCACTTTTGCAATGTGGATGTGCATGACATTTTCCGTGATACACGTTTCACCCTATGCCACTGTTCTGCCAAGATAGATCTACTTCAATACATGCTTTAGTATTTCACTAATTATGAGTTATGGGCTATGATAAATGAAACTTTAGCAGTCTGGACATTATAAGTACCCCGTCTCCAGCTTAATCTAAGTCGTCCCCATGTGGGATGTAATTTTTCATTATTTGAAGCCCCACCTTGGCTTTTGCCAGGGGCCCTAAATAAAGCCAAACGGCTGAAATAAATTTCTGGGACCTCTCCTCGGGTGATCCTCATCAGCATGGTGGCACTGTGTCACCGGGTGTTTATTGCTTGTGTGATGTCCTGGTGGGGTCCAACAAGAGATGTGAGAGAGAGAGAGAGAGAGAGAGAGAGAGAGAGAGAGAGAGAGAGAGAGAGAGAGCAGCAAGCGCAGAGTTCCAACTCCGATGGTACCTGTTACCTTATGATTGTATGTCCGTCTCGCCCCTACCCTGAGTGTTGAGAGTCAGAAAGATCACATTCACTTCTCACTGTACCATTATTTACGTGAATGTCGACTGGTATTCTTCAGCGTTATCATCACGTCATGAAATGTCTCTGGATCGGATTCGCATCGAGTGGGACTTTATTCCCATTTCTTTTCAAAAATAACCCTGGCCTCCAGGTCAGCCTAGCCTAAAATGGGTCCCAGAAAGTCCTGGGAAGTAAAGGCAGCTGGCTTGATGTTGGGTGACATCATCAACCATCGAGTACCAACTAGTTTATTAGAAAGATTAGTAAGCATCATATACCCGGATACGCCATTGGTGCAAAAAAAAGGTCCTTTATTTTAACTGTCTTAGTTGCTAACCATCGCTCATAAGACGTGGTGACAAGCAAAGATGGTCATGGTTCGTAGATTATGACAACAGTAATTTTGTGACAACGAATTTAACACAATTATTGCTATCGACATGCGCGCGTGTGTGTGTGTGTGTGTGTGTGTGGTTAGCTCTTATGTGGGCGTAAAACCAGTTTCTCTGCGTAAAAAGGTTGTAAAAGATTCAGAAACACTGGATTGTGGCGTTTAAAAGAGACAGGATTGACTTTTTCTTGTCTTCCGTTCTTCACATCCGGGCTGTCACCTGAAGGTTCGAACAACCTGAGATTATAAACGTCTTAATCTAGATGACAGACCAACCATGCAAATGCTAGTTCAACCTCCAAAAATTACAACCGGCGCAACTAGAAAATCGAACTAATTCTCTGAAAATACGGGTGTTCAGAAGAACGGGTCATATTTCATGGAAATAAAAAACAGTCAAATACAGAGATTATGAAAAGACCACAAATGAAAGAATTACTAAAAGACTTTTTTAATGAGAAAATTGAAATACTTTGGACACAAGACATAACACGCTTTTAAAAACCACACAAAGGGCAAGAAAGCAAGATGGGGGAGGGGGGAGAGAGAGATCGGGAAGATTTTGCGTGCGCTCCCTGGCAATTGGAACTTTTTTTCAAAAATAACCATGGCTCCCAGGTCAACACAGCCTTGGGTGTGTACCGGGTGCAGTCCCGGAAAGTAGAGGCGGCCGGCGTGATGCTGACCACATCACATATCTTGTGCCGATTGGTTTATAAAATATAGGCCTAGCCCTATACGCCTGAAGGCATGTAAAAGGGTCCTGTTACTTACTTTTACTTGTCATTTCACCTATCTGTTTGTTACCTACTGATCCCATCTCAATGTATGTGTCAAATTATTCAAGCGATGGTTATCACAAGCACACACAGTAATATAAACACAATGTGTGCACAAACAAGAGATTACACGCGATGGTAAAACTATACGAATTGCACATGTTTTAGCAAAACATATACTTTACACATGTAACTACTTCCTCCTACACACAAGGGGGTCGCTGTGGTGTAGCGGTTAGACGCTCACCAGCAAATCCGAAGATCGCGGGGTTCCGGTCCTAACTCTGGCTCCCAGGTCGAGCCAGTCTTAATTAAACAGGTATTAGGTAGAGTCCTGGGAAGTAAAAGCAGCCGACGCGATGCTCACCGCCTCACTTACCGAGCGCCGAAAGGTCTATAAAATACAGGTATAGCCTATAAACCATAAAAGAACATTAGTAACCACGGAAATGAGATGTCTGAGAAGGGCTGTAGGAGTGACCATAAGAGATAAGATTAGGAATGAGATCATAAGAGAACAAGTCAGCACAGAACCAATTCTGGATTACATACAAAGACAGCAAGTGAAATGGTTTGCCCACTTAGAGAGAATGCCTTGTGACACCATACCATACAAAGCATACATGGAAAGAGAAGAAGGACGTAGAGCACGGGGTAGACCAAGAACAAGATGGAAGGATAACATCAGAGAAACTCTACAACAGCATGATGTGCCTATGGTCGAGGCAGCCAGAAGAGCTAGAAACGGAACCTTTTATCTTCCTCGACACCCACAGCGGTAAAAGAGGAATTGAAGAAGATAGCCTATATGTCCAATACATCTGAAGGCGTGGGAAACCTGTACACACATACTGGCAGCTATGCGTATTTATACTTATGTACACAGATCCCCATTTTCAGAGAGAGAAAGATTAAAATCTCCCCGCTTTCCCCAAATAAGAAGGCCAAAAAAAAAAACGCGACTGACTGGGGAGTTTGAAGAAGTCAGATGTTCTGCAGCAACCGCCCTTCTGAGGGCAAGCGCAGCAGCAAAAGGAGGAGGAAGATAAGAGGGTCTTGCAAGGTTACGTACAATGCAAAACATCTTTCTTAGTGCGCGATGAAGCAGTGTCGATCACTTCGCTTTGGGAGTCCAATACAATCATCGGGAGAACTTCGTCATACTGCGTCGCATTGGCAGACCTAACCGTCAGCCGCCCAGGCAACACAAGGCCCTTTTCAGGGTCCCATATTTAACATCTTTTTTGCTTATTTTTTTCGCCTTATACATATGTATGGGTGTAAGATTTTTTTTTTTTTTTTTGCTTGTTTCTGTTATTGTTTTTTTTTATTCAGTTTTCTTCTGGCCACACATGGTATAGAAGTAGTTGGGATAAAACACACAGGGTTTGTAAAAAAAAAAAAATAACTAGAATACAGGAATGCTCCGTAATCGTAATCGCAAGGCGCCGTTTCTGAGAATCACTTTATTCAGCTCTCTACAGCGCTATCGTGGTCTAGCGGCTAGATGCTGGCTTGCAGATCGGAAGGTCGTTGGTTCGGTTCCCGACAGGTATCGGATTTATTTTCAAAAATAACCTTGGCTTTCAGGTCGGCCCAGCCTTGAGTGGGTACCACAAGCTGACCACATCACCCACTAAGTGCCGTTTGGTCAATAACTTATAGGTCTAGTCCTATATGCCCAATAAGCATAAAAAGCGTGGAAAAGGGTCCTTTACTTTTTTTTTTTTTACAACGCAATCGTGATGATTTTTGAAAGATGAGATTCAGCGCATCTTTAATATCTCGTGTTCAGAAAGCGTTTGGCAGAAACAAATGCACATTCTATATATCTGATACATTTAAGGTGAACGACAAAGAGGATGGGAACCGGGCAATAAAGAAGGAAAGATGACGCCAACCTGAGTCTGGAATTAGCATACTTGGCTGACTATCTTAGGCAGCGTATTACAGAAACCGGTGAAGCTTTCATCAAAGGCTATTGCAGACGATGTAGATCAGTAGTCTCAAACACTTTTTTTTCCAAGGCCCCCCTCCCCCTATAAAATAAAATGTGATTAAAAAGAGCAGGACAAACAAAAATCACACAAGTACTGTTAACAAGAACTGGGAGAAAAGCACGCCCATAATTCACAGCGTCAAATGACAAAACAGAAACAACCTCCAGTAACTGGTAATTAAGTGTCCAAATGTCAATGTGATGGTTGACATTGTTTTGTCTTGCAGATATCTGCTTTTGGTCTGATGTTCGACAAGGCACAATAGAGATCACTCTCTGCGCCAAGCTAGAAGTCCTCTTTGGTTCTCATGACTGCTAAAGATGAAAGTCTTGCTTATTACAAATGCAAATAAACACAAATTCAGAATTCCTCCAGACATCTGTTGTAAATAAAGTCTATTCGCAAAGCAAAGCTTCTGTATAGTTTAGCTTTTTTTAACACCTGGACTGACAGCTTAGATTTCCAAAAACTACTTTTCAAAAGAGCTGTACCTAAATTCGCTTCAGGGCCGAATAGCGGACCTTATAACTATTCGGTATTTGGCCGAATACTTGCGGTCAGGTCGAATAGTGGTTACCTTACACCCGTTTCTGCATACACTGCAATGGACTGAAATAACTCTCTCATTGACACAATAGTTGTTGTTGCCTAAGTCTGCCGTAGCGGGGGAACTGCGACTCGGTTGTGTGGTACAGCAGCTGGCAAGTTCTTTGGCACTACAGCAGAGATTCTCAAACTGGGTGCGTATGCCAGGGGTGCCGCGGCGAAAATCAAGAAAAGTAGGCTATAAATTGTGACATTATTAAAGAAGACATGAAGATACTTAAAAGTTACAATTTAAATTGTCTTTCCTCGCCACTGTCGAAAAGAGTTGTTTCCTTGTTTCACACTCAAAGTGTATCATACTGCATAAAATGCAAACCACAGCGTGCTAAAAATTGTCTTTGTATTTATCTCAAAGTGGACCGATTCTCCATCTGTATTCGTTAAGGTGCAGCGGATAGGTAATGTGATTACATTTTTGGCTGAAATTTTAAACAATAAAAACTGTTAGCCTCGTCAAGTAAGCACTCATATTTAAAGGCAATGCGTTCTTTTTTGTTGCTTGTGTGTGTGTGTGAGAGAGAGAGAGAGAGAGAGAGAGAGAGAGAGAGAGAGAGAGAGAGAGAGAGAGAGAGAGAGAGAGAGAGAGAAAGATCATGCATTTTTTTTTCTTTCAGGGTGTCTTTGTACAAATCAAATTTGAAGATATTGCTAACGAGAATATGAAGGTGCCTGTAAATTATATCGAACGAACGGCCGAGCAAACGATGATTTTGAAAGAGGCGGGAGCCCGAAGACAACTAATCACAGACATCAGAAGGATACAGTCATCATTTTTCGGCCATGTTATCAGAAGAAGAAAAAATGGAACATGTGGTGACCATTGGAAAGATCTGTGGAAGGAAGGATGGAGAAAGACAACGAGAGAAGATTCTTGACAGTCTTGTTGCATGGCATGGAGGTGTGTCCAGCACACGAACTAATACATGCTGCAGGAGATTGCAGATTGTGGCGAGGCATAATCGCCCACGCCAGCCGGCAGGGCACCTGATGATGACGATACACTATTCGTATTCGGCCGAATATTTGGTCCCGCTATTCGTATTCAGCCTAATAATGAAAATCACTATTCGGTACAGCCCTACTTTTAACCTCAATTGACAAAGACAGATTGCAATGAATGTTCTTTATACTGTTAAATGTCGCATTTTCCTCAGCAATTCTACATTTTAATTTACTTTATAATATGTTTTCAGTTTGTTAGCAGGGCACCTAAGTACTTAAAAGAACCGATACGTTTCAAACTTGCCCCACTAACTCTGTCTGATGTTGCATTTGAGATGATTTTAAAAAAAAAAAAATAATACTGTTTTCCACTTTTCCAAATTTTTATTCTGACCCTCCGTTACCCGTGTGTAGGTTGCAATTTGATAATATTTAAAGCATCCGTATTCGACAAATGTTGGGATTATCGGATTCCACATACTGAAATCATTTATTAAAAAAAGTCGCCGTCGCCCGAGACAGAGGTGGCTGCAGTCGATCCGATACCAACAATGAACAGACAGACAAATAAAACACAACAAGGGGAAGTACCCTCCCACACAGTACACAGAAACAAAAATACATTTCGCCTAAACTCTTTTATCATGGAACAAAACATGAATACCAGGTTACAAAAACCCAGATCCCGCAGACACGATAGTGGAATAATGACTCAATGAGTTCAACGCTGGCGTAGTCAATTCAAAAGTATCGAAAACAGGTGGCGACTCAAATCTCCTGTCGGCGCATTTCTGTATTCCTCTTCTTCTCTTCCACTTTGTATCTCAGTGAAGTGTCGGGTGGGGGGGGGGGGGGGTGTAACGTTCGCTGATGAGCTCTGTCAAGAGCACCATTAGGATTGATGTTCATTTTTGTAAAGCTGTTTTTTATGCCATCACTCTATATTTTCCCGAGGTCTTCGCCTCGCTCTTGACCCGTTGTAACGTTTCAGTGTGGCCTGCTGTGAAAGATATTACAAGTTTTATTTGTTGTTCCTTTATGACCTATAGGACTTTCGTCTGATTTCGTATACTGTCTTTCCTTGAAAGTCCTGCAGCTCGTTTAAGGCATTTCCTCTCTGTTGTCACAATTCTACGTTCACTAGAGGATGTAAGTGTTGACATTTGGCACTGATAAGTGCTGACCAAAAAATAGTTCTGTTAAGGTTCACTTTATAACACTCCGGGGTATCTGCTTGTGTGTCAATAGGGGAGATAGTTGTTCCACTTGATTTGCTTTGGTTCATTTAGAGGTAATTTCTGTGTCCAGTTTTCTATCAGTTGTGATGTTGAATAGTTAAATTCCTCTTTGTCTTGAGACTGTTTTTTAATTGTATTTATAAATTGTTTTCCTGCCTTCCAATTACCAGTGTCTCATTCTTCGTAGTGTTTATTCTCGTATAATATTTCTCCCCTGTGTTACAAATTTGATTTAGCTGGGTCTGTAGGTATTGCGTACTTTTCGCAATAAGTACTTGGTCGTCGGCGAAAAGTATTTCTTTCGTTTCTTTACATACAGTATCCATGTATGTGATAAAACGAAAGAACGACAGTAAACAGCCCTAACGCACACCAGAGTTCACTATAATCACGCTGGTATCGGCTGGCTAAGGACCAATGTTGCAGCTGAAAGATAGAGGCAGACATGGCTGCATTTAAAAAAAAAACGCGAGCTTTTTTCTTTCTCTTTAATGCACACTGGGGGAGGGGGGGATATGTAGTATATGGAGACACAATCACAAAATTACAGATTACTGTTAACTGTTCCAGTAAAACTTATAAGAGAACAAATATCATGGTACGTAATAGAGAGAGGCCTTATGAATGTAGCTGGTTCCTTTGCGGCATCAACAACAAAAACAACAAAACTATAACTTAAAAAAGTACTGCCTGTATTTATCACTTGATGATGTAGGACGGGGCGGTGGAAGGCGGTCATAAGGCTGACAACCTGCAGAACCGACAGGTTAAGATTGTTATTGTAGCCCCTGACAGAACCCCAAAAAATCCATGCCGTACTGAGAATGAATCCGGGTATCCCCACGACAGCCCATCGTTCTACCCATTCGGCCAGCCCCTTATCTTTTTTGGAAAAAAAAAAGACAATAAAAAGCTACGGGTTATGAATAGGTAATTATTTAACTTCAACACTGTCAACTATATGCTACCAACAGAGACGCAATGTGGCCTGTTCCAACCACAAAGACAAAGCGAGAAAATATACACCGCAAGATAGCTTTCATAAAGGCTACCGGCCTCCTGATTTAAGTTTTCTGGCAGAAGGATCGAAGAATCAGAAGTGGCGTTGTTTTTTTTTTTTTTTCACTCCAGTAAATAATGAGTAACTGTCTTTCATTGTTGCTTGCTTTGTGTGTGTGCCACTTAAGGTGTATTTCATAGTATTTTTTTTTAGATGGGGTACACGGTGATCCGTGCATAGACAAGTGGCAGATGCTCAAGGAGGAGGGGGAAGTGACACACAAATAAGTGGTGGATTAAAATGTCAAATATAATAAACAAACATACAATCTCTGATTATTTATTCATACTCTTCGAGAGGAACGAGCTGACATGAACGCCCACGCAAGCTAGTGGTGCTTCTGACAGAGGAAGAGAGAAGTTGTACTTCCTGATACACTGTAAGAGGGGAACAATGTGATCCGGACGCTAGACCATCTTGCAACCAGAAGTAAACAAGTGTCGGCACCTGACGAGAGTCAAGAGGGATGTCAAGAGTGCCCTCAAAAAGCTAATCTTGCTTTATACTGTTAGAGAAGAACGAGGTAATCCGGATGATAGTCAACCTTCATCCTAGTGTCAGTACTTGAACTATGCTGTTGAAGTGACCCGAAACGGCCGCGTATTTCAGTACCACCTTTGACAGAAGAAGGAAAGCAAGTAGAAGATGACATGCCTGAATCAAGGGAATGTCGAGACAAAACAAAGGATGGAACCTGAAAAAAAGCTGACATACTGTCTGCACAGGTCTGCTTATTATCAACTTCAATCACGACTACGTCTAAATACGCAGGCAACAATCTGTACTCACTGGCTTATCTAAGATAGAAAGAGAGAGTGAGAGAGAGAGAGAGAGAGAGAGAGAGAGAGAGAGTCAAACCTTTTAGCGCCAAAAAGGTAATCCATCTACGTTACCAAATGGTAAAACTGCCGACGCCTGTGCACGTTCCAGACGAAATACAGGCTACATAATGCGAAACTGAAGTTTATATAGGGAGCTGTGTGCTAGAGGTTCCGGATTCAATCCCCACGTGGACTTGGACTTATGGTAACCCCCCTTGGTCTCTGGGCAGTGAGATCGGACTCCGGTGCATTGTTGCGCACGTAACAAATTCCTTGGCAGTAGGAAATCGAAAAGAGTAGCCTAACGGCACGGCCGGGGCAAAATTCTTAGTTAAAAATCTACCTAAAGTATTTTCAGGATCCTCGCTGGTGCTACAGAGCCTGTTCACTGTGCTGAGCTTCTTCGGACTCAGACTAGAATTTAGAAGAAGAACTGAGCACTTATGGGTTACTACCAGTGTGCCATGATATTGATGTCTTGCTTAGACCTCAATCCTGAAATGTATAAACCTTAGACGTAATCTAAGCGTCACGTTGAACTTGAAAGAACAGTATCGGGGTAGAAGCGCATAGTGCCGGGAAAGAGTGGCAGGGGCCGACCAGTACGCAGATGGGCACCTTGGGTAAGAAAGTGCACAAGGCGGAAGAGATGGGCTGTGATAAAAGCGACGTTCAGTAAAGAACCTGCTACACGACGATGCTTAATTTAATTATATAGACCATCTGTAATCGGCCTCAGACAACTACAACAGTCCGAAACGATGAAGTATTACGAGACAAGTAAACGAATACAGGCAATTATAGAATATAATAGCTGTTATATAATATCATCACTTATCATGAGCAGTATGTTATTTCCAGCACGTATTTCAATTCCCAACACATAAATGCAGTTCATGAAAAAAAGTTCTCTTCGATGTTTACATCGAGCTTAATATCATGTTTGTTCTGATCGGTGGTATTGTAAGAATGTTTTCTTAATAATCGGATGAAAAGTCACGATTTTTCCCTTTAGCTACTGCAAAATTCTGCATGGGGTTCGTTGAGATTTTTTTTTTTTTTGTTCACATAAACATACAAACTCCTATAATCTGTGTTTATTTGATAGATTGTGCCCCGTGCTTTTAATGTCGCCTAACATTAAATATACTGGACGGGCATTTTTTTTTTTTAAATTACACACAATCATTTTGCATAAAACACACGTTTCGAGGATTTTAGAAGCAACGTGTCCACACCACTACTAAGAATTCGAGTATCTGCAGTAAAGATCAGCACAGCCAAGCATGATAAGCACATCGGCACTTCTAACTATGCGAACGCCGATGAATGTGTAAAAGGGGAAATCTGAGCACCCATGGCTGTGTCCCGAGTGCTTTAAAGATAATCCAACACACAACAAAAGACAACGCCAAAAGTCGCGTTCTGAATTGGCGGCAGAAAAAAATAATAATAAAAACAGAGAAACAAAACATTTACTCTTAGCGCCTATATGCGGTAACAGGCTCAACTTATGTGCGCTACTTATCACACGTTTCGTTTTTATCCCATTTTGACACAAAACCAGCCTTAAATCAATCAAAGAACATCGAGTGACATTCTGCAAAATGATACTGTTTTTTCTCTGCAAAAGAAGGGGACAAAGTAATTTTGCAGAGGGTGGGAATTCGGCATGTAGGGCCGTCTTATATGTTGCCTTTTGGAAGGAAAGAAAAACAGATACGATAGACAGACATCGCATTATCTGCTTAGCACACTCCTCCATACCATGACAAAAGACTGTCAAGAATCTTCTCTTACGTTGTCATCCTCTCTCTCTCTTTCCACAGATCTTTCCAGTGGTCACAACATGTTTTATATTTTCCCTCTTCTCATAACATGACGCCCCCCAAAAAAATGATGACTGTCTTTTTCTGATGTTTGCGATGTTGTCTTCGAGCATTTGTCTCTTTCAAAACGTCTGGGTTGTTGTTCTTGAGCTGTTCAAGGAAATTCCAAGGATTCTTTTGTAAAACCACATCTCTGAGGCCTCCAAGATATGGTTCGGCGTGTTTATTAATTCACAGCCGTATGTTAAAACTGGCTCTAGCACACGAGAATTCTGTCCCTAACCTTCACAAGTATATATACTGAATGGTATACTATATATTCCAAAAAACAGGGGCGCCCCCAAAAAAAAGCATGGAGAAGAACGATGGAAAGTGACCTGAGTGCGGCATCTTTGACATGGAAAACTGCACTGAGGATTGCACAGGACAGGAAAGCATGGTAAGTCCTCTCTGAAGCCTCATGTGCCACTAGGCACAACGAGAACTGATGATGATGTATTCCCAATATCAAGCGACATAGAACATAGTGTGCATACGTGTGCGAATGCACATGGGTGATTTAGAGACAAACTAAACAACAAAGATGCATCAATAAAACAAGTATAGATCATAGTTTTGCTATGGGAACTCAAGTTCTCATTGCTATCGGTAATTGGTTACCTGCCGCCACGGATCGTTACACTTTTGCCTAAGCGCAGTAAACAAGCTATAGGTCATCAACCAGCCGACAGTTTTCCCTCCTGTTACAGAACCCAACTATAAGGCGACTATGCCCGGCTCTCTAGCGTAGTTGGCTAAACCGGACCGCGCGGTGACCGGGTCACGAACTCCTTGTGGTCTGGGTTCACTCCCGGGGGTAGGCAGAAAAGCCACATTTCTCCCAGATTTACGGTATTTACAATGGAATCAAGGCCGAAATGTTGCGATATCCATAATACCGAGCCTAAGGGTTAACTTTAACAACACATGGCTTCTGGATACTAAAACAAAACAAACAAACATTAAGCGACTATAATAACAAAGGAAGGCTGCTGTAGTGTAGCGACTAGACGCTCGCCTGCCGATCTGAATGTCGTGGGTTCAAATCCGGACAGTGCTAGACTTTTTTCTTTCAAAAATTACCCTAGCTTCAAGGTCGACCCAGCCTTAAATTGGGGCCAGTTAAAAGGGTGACCGGCGTAATGGTGACCACATCCCCCATCTGGTGGCCTATCCCAATATATCTGAAGGCTTCAAAAAGGGTTCCTTTAACAACAAAGGTGTGATACAGTATCTCTGGTGCCCACTGAAAGATATCGAGTATCAAGTCTGTTGGTCTGGCTGTTTATACCTTCTGTTAACACCCCCCCCCCCCCCCTCATCCCCATATTTCAATGGAAGAAACAAATCACACTCACAAGCATACCGACACAATTCTCATTTTTTTTTAAAGCGGTTCGAACCTTTAACCTTCAATCCAGCACCAGGCTACATCAGCTACCACCAACGACTATTTCAGGAAGGTGTTACCAGAAGCCCAACCCCAAATATAAGCCATATTTAAGTTTGCCAGCCAGATCTCGTCCATCCATTAAAACACACGCCCGGTGTAATGAAGTGCATGGTAATTATTATATAAATAAATATAAACAATAATATCAGCATTATTGCTTTAAATGTACGATAGTATATGTGTAGAACTTTGTGCATAAAACTAACAACAAAAACACACGAAACCCACCGAAAATAAGTTCCTTGTGTCTGAGTAAAAATTAATATGGGGCAGGGTCTCATTTTCGGGGAAACGCGGTGTGTGTGTGTGTGTGTATGTATATATATGTATCCACATTAGTTGTTTATGTCCTCCATCTAGGGTATATTCGCATTTGAGGTGAGGAAAAGAGGAGACACATTTCACTGAGCCGCCTGTAGTTGTGTGTATAATAGAGAGGCATGAGTACGGCGGGTATGTGTAATATTGCAGTGAATAAACCCGAGGAAATGGTGCATATTCGCCTTGTAATGTTAATCCCTACTGACTACTATACTTCGCACCCTCCCACAAATTTTTAACAATATTCCTGGTATAAGCAACCGCAACCAATAGGCAAGTACAAAAATGCATGTTTTATAAAACTAATGAAAATTTAGGCTAAATAAATTGAAACAAAATAAACAAGAATTCTCAGTGGCTTGAATGATAAACTAACCTAAATATAATTTTTTAACTTAGAGATAACATCATAAGGGCAACAGAAAAGGTGAAAGCAATACCGCATGAAAGCTTCAGAGTTGGAATATTATATGCTGTTTTCCCTGCTTCAGTGGTTTTGTTTGTAAATCACATCTATATACAAAAGCCACAACGAAAAGTGAAACTGTGGAAAGCTAATCGATGGCAAGGAAAGAGAATCTCAAGGATTTAGTGAACAAAAGAAAGATTCAATGTTGAGTAGCGCCCAGGCAAATAACCCAATGCCAAGAATAATATGGTACAAAGAGACCAGATTTAATGGAAAGAATTTAAAAACTACAAATGTATAGCAAAAACACAAAATTTAAACAGTCATTTGTAGAGTCCAAAGACTCAAGCATCATAACTATGTACAAGAACATGGGCGATCAGAGTGACTGTAATAACTACAGGGGAATATCACTGCTGTGTACAGTTGGAAAAGTACTTGTGAGAATTTTACTGTAAAGACTCCAGATCCTAGACCAGGTTTGCCCATAGTCGCAGTGTGGCTTTCGTGGAAACCGGTCTACCATTGATATGATATTCTCATTACAACAGTTGCAAGAAAAATGCCTTTATCAAACTCAACCTCTATATATAGATTTTATTGATTTTACCAGTAGTTTTAAACATGATAATTGGCAAAGCGGCATAGAAAGCTGACTGCTGTTGAAACTGTACTTCAGTTATAAAGGATTCACTTATTTGCTTTATTTTTGTAATTGTTACTGTAGTATGCACCTGACGAGATACAGCGAAATATGCCAGGCAATAAATTGTGCAATCTATTGTTTGTGTCTTCTTTATTATAAGGTCATTTTCTTAAGTAATGAAGAAATCATCTATAATTTCTTTGTGCTTTTCAAGTTGGAGTATTTTCTGGGCACTCTTTTTTACTTTATCAAAAATATTTAAAGCCTTTAAGGCGGAAGGGAGGGGGTTGTGTGAAACAGAAAGAGCAGATTCAATAACACCTGTTATCTTTTAATTGTAATGCTCAAACAGCATTTATCACAAACATTTCTGACTTCTGTCACTCTATCATCACTGGTCAAGGACAGGAGTACTTACTTGCCACAACAACTTTCACGCGTCTGGCTATGAGAACATGTTTTGTCGCAGTTGTTACGAGGCAATCATATACTCCATCCAAAGTTCGGTTTCGATTCTTGGTTCTGCGTGGCTGCAATAATAAAGATCCATTTGGGAGAAGTTGCATTTTTGATTTCCGATGAATTACGTCTATCGGCTGGCCATCTTTCAGCCATTTGTAGTTAAGTGGCAGTAATTTCTGATCGGTGACGTTCAGAGAACAATTCAGCAGGACTGGTGTTTTCATGTTCCGCTGAACAAGAATGACATGCGGACCAGGGACCAGTGACAGACCCATGTCAATCTTTGGTTCTTCATTGCTTTCAGCCCCTGCGAAGAGCAGAAACAAGAATTAGTTCACCAGCATCAAACAGGATCAAGTGTACTTCTGATCTGTAATTTTTCTCAAATTCTAACAAATCTGATAACAAAAAAGTATTCACAGCATGTGATTCTGAGGAGCTTACATGTAAATTGTCACACGTCTAAACTTTAGAGTTAAGATTTTTCTTCTGTGTGATTTTTAGAATACCAGAACACAATGAATCCATCAATGCCTAGTGAAAACGTTTCTGTACAAGCCAGCACACACTTGCAGCCACCTTTGGTGGCTGTGTTAATTATTTCTACTTTTAGCTACCGTGAATAATGGACTCACATCTTCTGAATTATCTCTTTACAAAGTGCAGATACTAATTCTTTTCGCCTACCACCTTTACCAGGAAAAGTACTATTTTTGTTTGGTTCATTTTACATGCGTTAACTGCACACACACAAAAGTATTAGATGAAGAAATAAGAAAATTCTAAGATTATATTCTACAAGATCTAAGTATCAAACAAAACAATGTATTAGCAAATGAAATAGTTCAGGTGTGTCAATCACTTTGAGAGCTTAAAAAGAACATCAATACAGAATATTTAGCTACTGCTTACTACCTTGTATTTACACCAAACCAATCAAAAAAAGGTCTGTTAGCGCTATAAGCCTGGCCACCTTCAACTTTAACTAGGGCTCCCATTCTTTGACCTACTATGTGACTGATGTTTTTAACTAACTAACCACTGCAAATGAAAAACAAAACACCCGCCCACATGCCATCATGAATGTTAGTTGGGATATGCTCATTGCACTTTGGATACGTCCACAGGTACTCAGATCCTTTCCTCAATACGAACGCCAGCCTCCTGTGACTAAAAATGCCAGTTCTTTGATTAATAAGTCTTTTTGTATGCCTAGTGTGTCTCTCACTTTTGGCTATGCTGATTTTAACTCCCAAGTCTTTCATTCTGGTGAGCAATGTGGAATTCGCTGTCTCAAAAGTCCCCCACCCTTCCAACTTCTCTGAGGGCATTATTAATATCAGCATGATCCATGAGTTGACCTTCAGCGATGATAGTGGATCCAGCCAACTTATCAGCCCTTTCGTTCCCATCGCGCCAGCGTCACTGGAACGAAGACAAAACCAGAAAGTCATTTGGCCAGTGTCTAGAAAACTGACTAGAAAATGCCTTTAATTGGTGCGTGTTCGCGCTCACATGCATTAAGGATAGTATTGGATGACTACACAAAGAACTAGCAATGATCACCAATCTGGGTGTTACGCCTCTCTGGGGGAGGGGGTGTGAGGGACTTTCAAGGAGGTGCTTGAAGTAATTTTGAAACTGAGTTCAGTGTTCTTATGATAATCATGATTTTCAGCTCTAAAATACCAAACAGCAAACCACATTTTTAAAGGTAAACAGAAGAAGAAGAAGAAGATAAAGAAGAAGAAGGAAGATGAAGAAAGAGAAAAGAAGAAGGCAGTGAGAGAGTTAACCAGGGTCCTAACACTTTACAATAAGCAAGTATATGGGAAACCCTACTCTTTATACCCACAACTGTGTATCTGACCAGAAAGGATATTTCCTTTCAAAGGTTTTAAACATAAAAATACTGATACAGAAATTACCATGTGTTAAAAGAACAAATGGCAATGCAATTTTACAATCCAAAAAATTGAATAAACTTGGAATACGAAAAGAATGCTTAAAAAATAGAGATACAAGATTTTTTTTAAAAGCATCTATTGAATTTTAAGTACCACCAAGTAATCATGGCTAATGTTAAGAAAAACCAAGTCTTCAGTCAGTATTAAATGTTTATGTGTTCTGCAAAACACACAGAGAAATCTTCCTGAAATAAATAATTTAACAGTAGCTGAAATCTTCCTGGACCGGATAACTTAACAGTAGCTAAAATCTTTCTAGACCAGATAGCAGTAGCTGAAATCTTCTTGGACCAGTAAGTGTAGATGAAATCTTCCTGAACCACATAATGAAGCTGAAATCTTCATGGAACAGATAACTTTACAGTAGCCGACATCTGCAAGCGAATTTTAAAAGTTATAGCAATCATAAAAAAGGCACCCTCAAGTGACATTTACCTGATCAACTGCAATCTATTTTCACAGCGTAATGAAGGATTAACCAAGTTTATTGTTAGAAGACTAAGAAGTAAAACAGACACCATGCAGTGAGACATAGAATTGTGGATTTCTAGAAAATCTTAAGTCTTAGTCCGGGTTTCAACATCACAGCAACTGGGTTTTCCCATACTTGAACCGTTCTGGTGTCAGTGCAAATCAAATGAAATGTCCCTCATTGTTGCAATAAAAAACTGGTAAACAAACAACTGAGCTGACTAACATATTATGTTATCATTCCTGATTTTATCTTTTTTGATTCCTTCTCAGCCTTTCTCATGTATCTCATTTCCATAATCTATGCACTGTTCAATTTAAGAATAGCAGCAGACGCACCTACAGAAATCAGCCGAGTCATATTGTTGCCTTACCTACTATGTTACTTCATTTAACAAGATGGAAATATTAGTTGCAGAACATTTCAAACACTGCTGATAGGGATCTGAGATTAAACTGTTATCCTAGCAACAACAAAAAATATAGACATGAGAACTGACAAGAAGAAAATGTTTATTAGGGAAATCTGTCCACCTTATACTATTAAGTAATAAGATCCAAAGAAATGCCAGGTATATTAAAGTTTTGCTTTTTCCTTATAGGACATTTGAAACCAACAGCAGAATTTGATGACTGACCATTTACTAGGCAATTTTACATTCAGTAGTTTGCCACTGCTTTCTGAATGGTTGGGTCTTAACACCCCTGTCAAAATCAATGCAAAGTCAAATAAGTATTTGGGTGTCAGCATAAACCTAGCCAAATACATTAAAAGGTTTAAATTCAGACTAGCCCTAGTTTTTTTTAAGGATCATTATATTATATGTATTTTACCTTTGATCCTATTGGTTCCAAAACAAAGACATGAATGAATTAATTAAGCAATTGATGTCAATGCAATAGGAACATTCACACAAGTGCTCTGTCCCTCCCTCAGCAGCCAATGAAGAGTTCCCATAATTATGGTGCAAGTTGCAACCTGAATAAAAGTCTGCCTGTCTTTTCCCTGCACACTGAAAATCACTGTCCAGTTCTGTTTCTACTCCTATTGAATCAAGTCTTTGAGGTATGGATACTCCGTTCACTTGATCCCCTAGAGACACAGGCATTCTATGTATACGTCATCAGACATTCTCAAAGTGTGTCCTATTGCCATCGGGTGTTTTCTCCCCACCTCTAGATTTATCAGAATAAGAATATTTCAAGAAACTTCATATCAGCACATATTACATTAAATAAAACCAGTCCCTCAAAAACAGTTTCAGATTTCTTGATGGAAAATAAAAGGTAACCTTCATTCATAAACAGATTACATAATGAAGTAACACTTCATGCCCTAACAGGCGGATCAGCAAACAGTTCACCATTTATTAAAGATACCCCAGTGATAAGACATGTGGAGGCATTTGATACTGTTGCAGAAGAGATAACCCACCTTCTTTACATGATAAATACTTATGTACATGACAGGTGATGCAGCAAAAATATCAGAGGGCTGATAGAGAAATCCTTCACAATGTGCCTTATCACGAAGGTAACCATTAAAATGAACCTGAAGATAGCTTTATCATATCAGTCAAGTGATATGGTCTCAACACTGATTATGCAACTTGCCGTTTCTCAACTTCATCTATTAATTATCACACACACGTGTACATATATATGATTGTGTCAATACTCGGTAAAATGTGATCCTTTTGGTAGCAAATTTTATTTAACATGAATCAGTATATCTTATAACAGTTTGTATGCCATTTTCATAATAAAGGTCAGAACGTTTAGTCAACATGACAGTCCTGACTTTCCATTCATTACCTTTTATTTATTTTTATTGACACCAGTCTTCATCTGCATATCTACTTTTCTGCATTGATCAATATTTCATTGTGTACTTAACCACTATACCCATGTGTGCAAACAATTTTTAACAGACATTCAAAAGCAATAAAATGTTTATAAATAATAAAATGTAAAGGTGAGAGGGCCGGATTCATTGCACCGGGTTTTATCCCATATGGTTTAGCTTGATTGCATTGGGGGGGGGGGGGGGGGGGGGAGCACAAATTAACGACTGGTTTCTTTTTAAATATAGGCGCTTAAATTTTAATTCATTCCAGACAAAGGAAATCAAGGATTTCTGGGAAAGTTCAATATTCTAGAGATGTTGGCTGGGGTAACGATGTTTGTCAGCCCTGACCACCTCAAGAGACAATGGCTAACCCTAACCTAAAATCCAACTCATGACAACTCCCGGAATATTGGAATTTCCAAGGAACTTAGGGATTTCCTTTGTTATCAACAATATACAATACACATTTACTGTTACCCCTCTCATTATAGATCAACACAATACAATACATATTTACTGCTACCCCTCTCATTATCAATCAATACTCATTTACTACTACCCCTCTCATTATCAATCAATACAATACACATTTACTGTTACCCCTCAAACAGATGTCTTCAAAGTGAAGGTTGACTGCAAATGTGTTTACAAAACTGTCTACTACACTGACTGTAAACTCTTACAGGTACTGTTTATCCATCTTTTATCTTGTCTTACTTGCATTACTGTCTTCCTCTTGCTTTCCTACATTCACCTTCCCTCTCCAACAAAGCTGTTTTAACAAGAGTGTTACATCTTTAAATATGGCTGAAATCATTCATATGCCACTTGTTTACATAACTAATATTTTCAACACCATATACAATTTTTTTGTTACCAGACATTTATTCACCCTGACCGCATTATTAGTTAATAATTCAGTTCCAAAAATGGGGTGTGTGTTTCTCAAAATCTTTTAATGTCCAAAGCATTTACTTGCAAAGTAACAAATGTACAACAAAAGCTGTCTGGATTCTATAGTCAGCATGTTGTTAAACAAAGACTAGCTTAGACTGTGACCCAACCAACATATGAAACTTCTGCTTTTACTACAAGCTGTAATAAAGCAAAATGCCATGCATTAATGAACATAAAATACTGTAAGAATGCTCTTTCACACACAATTTTGTGTGTGGATTTGTTAATGACAATAAAAAAAATTGATAACGTAAAAAAAAAATATATCAAAACATAAATTTACTGAAAAGATGCTCCTTCAACACTGACTTTAAAACAAAAATTAATATTGTGCCACAAAATAAAATTTATTTTCCATCTACAAGGAGGGGTTTACTTAGGCAGATAATTTATTATCTGAAGGTTTAAAAAAATAGAGATGTCATTGTAATATTTTTCATAAAATATAATTTATTATTTTAAAAATAAACACACTTTTAGTAAAGCAAAATATAATGTACTAAAGAATTTGAAATACTGTTGAAATGCTTTTACAAAGCACAACTTTCTAAAAGGACTAAACATGTCACCAAGTGAATAGATAAATTATTTGTATTCAACAGGATGGGTATTTCATACAGTTGTTACTGGAGAAACAAAACACTGTAATATTTTCAAAAACAACAATTTTTTACGGTCATTTTAAAATATTTAATAAACTATCATGTAATAAAGATGATAAAATACTATGACAATGCTCTTTCATTTCACAACTTTTGAAAACAAATAAATACATTCCAAAAAGGTTCTTTATTGTTCACTGTAATATTTAAAAAAAAACGTGTGTTTATTTCTGATGAAATAAAATGTATTTAAATAAGTGTTTAATATTTTAATTCAAGGTATTTAACAAAAGCTAAGATACAGACAAAGTTTTTTCTTCTGTTTAATCAGCATATCTTCTAGGGCCTTTCATATTTCCATGAACACTAGCTGCACAGGCAACTCTTGCCAAGCCGTCTCCTTTCTGCAAATCTTTTTATCTTCATATTAATCACTGTCTATAATTATCTTTTGTTTGCTTTCAAGTCTCCCTCTCATTCATTTGCTCAGTGGTTTCCAGATAAATTTTCGAATTGATTATTAACAAGTTTTCTTAATATGTAACCCATCTAGTAGCAGTACATTTTTATTTATTTTTGTTGTCACTGGATTATCTTCATTGTTATATTTGGTGCAGTCACCAATTATTGAACATTTGAAGTTTATTATAATAACTTTAATTAACAAAATGTGTATTTAGTTACCAAACAGAAATGTTCCATGTTCCGTGTATACACTAAACTTCTTTGGCCTAGAAGGCGGAAGGCTTTTTTCTTCTATTACTTTAGATAATTTTTTACAGCTCAGTTTAAACAAAAAAATCTCAAACTAACAAAATATATTTTTAAAACTTATCTGGTAAGAAGAGAGAATCTGAAAGAATTATGCATTAACATCACAGAGGTAAATAACTGCCCATCAGGTGTGTGGCAACAGAATAATAATAAATATTAAAATAAAAATAGATGTTATAAGTTACAGTTATCTTGTTTGAAGTTTCAAGAAACAGAAATATGTATTGCAATCATAACCCCAGTTGCTGGAGTTACAGCAGAAAAAAAACAAATTATAGTGACATAAAATTATAAATACTTTTTAAAAGTGTGTTACACAAATAAAATATAATAAAGTATAAAGACAACAACTGCATGTTTTTGCTAGCTTTTAAATTCGTGTTTAAACTTTTTGTGTGTTTGTGTCGTGTGTTTTTTTTTTTTTAAAGCCATTATCAGGCTGAAACAAGTGTTACAAACTGGTGCTAGGAAAAAACAACGCCCGACAAGATACGTTCCTTTCTCGTATAAAAAATACTACTGTACTGTTATTTATAGCAGTTCTGTTACGGTTAGTAAGTTGTTACTATCGTAACTTGAACCAAGCAAATGATTCATGATCGTCGTGTTTATTTTGTAACGACACATTGCAAAGGATAGCTGATGATGCTGGCAGTAAACTAGATAACTTTCAACCCATAATACCGCCGTTTTAGCACAGTAACCGCCGTACTAAACGCTCAGACATCATGCAGCAACTTTGCAAGGGCTACAAAAAAAAATGTGTCCACTTGGCCTGGTTACAGGGGGTGCCCCGCTCGGGCCAGGCGCCATGTTGTTTTTCTTCTATGAGCGAGGACACAGCTTTGGGGGAAATTTATCACAGAATGTTTATAAACAAACGCTAGCAGCATAAATCGCACTCACCTTGAGCACATGCACATGCTATGGTCATCGTAAACAAAAGGCCGAGGTATAAAAGTTGTGAAGCCATATATGAACACACATGAGGCCGATTGGACGCATAAAAAACTGTAAACAAAATATTCGGGCCAATGCTTTGGTCAGAACATGAATACACAAGGTGAAGGCGCAGCACACTCTGTAGCCTATGTGCTATGCTTCTCAAGAAAAGTAGTCCCGCAATTTTTTTTTTTTTTTTACATTCTCTCCAAATAAAAATGTTTGTGTTTTGTTTTCTTGCTTAAAATGTTTCATTAATACCCGCACATTATTTGTAGTTAACGGGCGTGGCTGCTTCTGCTGAGAGGAGGCTGTTTAAAGGAAGTTCTACGGCGTTGTAGTTTTTACTCATACAGCTCCCCGTAAACTAGGCTGTTTGGAAAAAAAGGGGGGGGGCGGGTGGTAGCTTCAAGTTGTCGAAAGGTCAAACGGTTTTTTTTTTCTTTTGTGAACAGCGTGCAGTCATCTTACGCGTCGCTTTTTTTTTTTCAGGGTTTTGGAACATAAACAAACAGTTAGTTAGCCGCGTAAATAATGTAGGATATTAAAGCTAGTATAACATTTTTTTTTGGCCATATTCTTTACTTCTTTTCTGTTTACCCACTATCCTTGACAATTTTTAATTTCGTGATGTGGCCGAAGAGTTGTGCGAGATCTGGAGCCAAGCAGGGATTATATGGATCCTGACGTAATCCGTGAATTTTGAATGAATCTCAGCAACAAGACTATATTTGGCGTCATTAAGTACCTTAAAGATAAGAAGAATGAATTACTTTTATTACGCATTTAACTCTATTGTGTCGAAAGAAAAATTACTTTAACTCTTGGATTAAATAGTTGTGTTTTCCTGCAACCGACATCACAAGGACGAAAAACAATATACTTCTTCTTCTTCTTATCTTCCACATTGTACCTACTCATCGAAGTGTCGTGGAGAGGTGTGATGTTTTTTGATGAGCTCTGTCAAGAGCACTATTAAGACTGATGTTCATTTCGGTAAGGCTGTTCTTAATGCCATCACTCCCATGTTTTCCGAAGTCTTCCACTCGCTCTATACCCGTTGTAACGTTTTAGTGTGGCTCGCTGTGGCGGATAGTACCAGGGCATTCTTGTTAGGTGTCCAAACCACTTAATGTATTATTCTTTGATGACCCGTAAGACTGGCTTTATTCCTAACATTCGTCTGATTTCGTGATTTCGTATTCTGTCATTCCTTGAAACTCCTGCAGCTCTTCTAAGGCATTTCATCTCTTTTGTCACAATTTTACGTTGATTGGATGATGTAAGTGTCCACGTTTGGCATTGATAGCATAGTGTAGACCAAAAAATAGTTCTGATAAGGTTCACTTTAGTACTCCGAGGTATCTGCTTGTGTGTCAACAGGGGAGATAGTTGCCCCATAACTTGATTAGCTTAAGCACATCTCGGGCTAATTTCTCTGTCCAGTTTTCCGTCGGATGTGAAAATTGCTGCCAAATACTTAAATCCCTCTGTTTGTCTTAAGGTGTTGTTTTTTAAATTTTATTTCTAAATTTTCTTTCTGTCTTCCTATCACCATTGTCTCTGTCTGTCTTCGCAGTGTTTATTTTCATATTATATTCCTCCCCTTTGTTACTAATTTGATTTAGGTGGTTCTGTAGGCATTCTGTACTTTCTGCTATGAGTACCTGGTCGTCGGCGAATTGTAATTCTGTAATATCTTCTTCATGATTAAAGTTCGTTTCGTTTCATATAGTATCCAACAATTTACTAGAGATGTGAAAAAGACGTAAAACCCCCCCCTCCCTCTCTCTCTCTCCCCCCCCCCCCCCATCTCTCTCTCTGTGTGTGTGTGTGTGTGTGTGTGTGTGAGTACGGGCGCGCGAGTCTCTTTCTTGTAAATGCAGTTGTTCTTTAAGAATGTCACGTGTGTTTGTTTTTGCTACTATTTTTTCGCTTCTAACGAACATTTTTATCTGTCTGTAGGTGTTTTGGGTGGACGGTATTTAACGTATATGTTACCCACGTGTGATGTCTTTTGCTTCCCGGGATCTGGTACCCATATTAATCCTAGGTTGACCCGAGGGCCAATGAAATTTTTGAAAATAGTCCTACTCCATTCGGATTTGAACCCACAACCCACATCTACATGCGAGGGTCTAGCCGCTACACCACGACGGCTCCTTTGACGCTTCAACTTTTGTACATTTTTGTAATCACCCACGCTTCTCTATTGTCCCCACGCATTGGACTGCATGTTCGTAGACGAAGTGCAGGTATGTCGCAATGATTAATCGCGGGCAGCCTGCGACCCTTTTTGAAGCACACCTGCGGCCCGCACGAAAGAAATATTATAAATTATTGTCTATATTATTGTATTATAAATGTTATGTATTATTATTCAAGTAATTAGTTGTCTTGTGTGGCCCTGGCGACGAAACAAACACAACTCATATGGCCCTAGTGGGATCCTCAGTTTGACATGACTGCTGTAGAGTACTCCACAACAAATGGAACCGCGTTAGCCTCGAGTGCTGAAGGTTCCGGTTCAAACCCCAGTAAAGCCTGATTTTTTTTTTCTCACATAGACTTCTAGTAATTTCTCCTGGTCACTGGGTAGTAAGATCGGACTCCCGTGTGAATTGCCGCGCACGTCAAAAATCCCTTGGCAGTTGGAAATCGAAAAAGAGTAGCCTAACCGCGCTGCCCAGTTATGGGTTACTACCCTTGTGCCATGAGGTTTATCCATCGTCTAAAAACTCCACAACTGCTTTATACGGGCATCTTGGATTTCCTCCTGTCGGATTTACATTCGAAATGTGGCCCATTGAGTCACTGTATGTCAGTCTCTCAGACTTCATCCCTATCCACCTCTCTCTTCACCCTCCTCTCTTTCTCGTTCTCCTTTCGAGGGGAGTAGTGTCACATCTAGTTTTTCAAGCCACATGGTAATAGACCTTCGTCTAAAAATCCACGGTGTTGTAAACCAGAAATGTAGCTTTTGGGATTACGAACAGTTTTAAATTCCTCACCAAAGAGATGGAAGCTATGTAACAGCAAACCGCTTTTATGCCTTGATTTAAACAATGGCAAAAGCATTGACTTTTTCGGAAGTAATAGCAACCTCCTGACAGTTATAGCAACCTTCTGACAGTTATAACAACCTCCTGACTGTTATAGCAACATTCTAAAAGTTATAGCAACCTCCTGGCAGTTATAGCAACCTCCTGACAGTTATAGCAACCGCCTGACAATTATAGCAACATTCTGACAGTTATAGCAATCTCCTGTCAGTTATAGCAACCTCCTGACAGTTAAAGCAACCTCGTGTCAGTTATAGCAACCTCATGACAGTTATAGCAACCTCCTGACATTAATAGCAACCTCCTGACAATTATAGCAGCCTCCTGTCAGTTATAGCAACCTCCTGACAGTTATAGCAACCTACTGACATTTAAACTGCCTTATGAAATCAAATCCAGCAAATGCTGGAATCAGGGGCACCCACCGTCCTCTCCAACCCCACCCCACTCCACTCCACACAAAGAATTTATCATGGCTTACCTCCCCCAATCCTCTTCTCCTCCCCTTCATATTTTACAAAAAGACTAAGCGTCACCCCCCCCCCCCCCTTTTTAACCCTTTTTCCCCTTTTTTTTAACCATGTTTAGAAGTTATATTTCTTGTGTTCGTTTATATATTTCATGGAATTTAACGGAGTTCATGGAAACGAAAGAGCTGATAAATTAGCTAAGGAAAGTGCAAATGAAGAACAACTGACGTACCAGTCTCTTATCAACAAAAGAAGAGTATAATTAAATCAATCAGAAAGCCACTAAAACAGACACAAGACGATTACCACATTATACAGACAGATTATTAGTTTTTTTCTACGCCTTAGAACAGGATACACACGACTTCGCAGCCACATGTACACAATTTAAAATCAGTGAATCAGCCATGTGCAAATGTGGACTGGCACCTAACAACAGATGACGTCCTTCAAGACTGTCCCAAACAATTGACATTTTACGTTTTTCACTATCAGCACACAGTGTTTTTGTTGTTGTTATTATTATTACACACTTTATAGAAGAAGTACATTTGTGGCCTCCCTATAGAAAATGTAGGCAGTTGACCCCCCCCCTCCCCCTTTTTTTCTGAGTCAGCCCCTTTCCCCAGGGCTTGCTTTCGCGTTGGCGACTCTGTCTGGGACTGGTTTACTGTATCCTATAACATATTTACAGTTAAGACATAAATATAATTATAGCTGTGCATTGCTTAACCCGAAATACCGGGAAGAGAAACAGAACAAACGAGAAATCTTCTTCTTTCTTCTTCTTCACGTTCACCAGCTGTAAACTCTGGCGGAAAATTCTGGTTGCTCGTCCACTTCTGGACTGCAGTCCTGTTCCATAACCTGAGTGTTGCGTGTGCATCCGTTTTACAGATCTGACTCATTTGTATGCAGACTGTTGTTTCCTTGCCTCTCAAGCAGATGCACTCCGACTTCGAAGAAAGCTCCCAGTTAGTCTACTCTTACGACATGCTTTGGGGTAGGCAGTGGGTCTATTCTTGTTTTCCCTATAGTAGGGCCACACGGAACCCACACGGGTAAAAAGAGAAATAACTAGGGGTATTTTTGGACCTTTCCAATAAAATCACGAAAGATTCAACTCCTCTGATAAATAATATAGCGTGCATGATACAATTATAAATTATGGAGCAACAGATTGAAAAAGCGCTCAGAAAACCCAATCGGAGCTGTGGGGGTTGCGGACACATTAAAAAAAAATACATCGTATTTTGAGGACATAACAAACTAATTTTGACGTTCTAGGGAAAAAAAGGGGGATTAGAATGAAATAAATCTTGATTTAAAAGAAACAAAAATTTATATAAAGAAATTAGATAAGTGAAATATTTAGGCGAGGCGAGCCACCTCGAAAAAATTTTTTTGACTTATAAATGTTTCTTAGCCCCCCCCCCCCTTTTTTTTCTCCCCCCCCCCTCATTCTCCCCATATTAGTTGAGAAAACACCCTGCTCAATACTTATGGAAAAATTGGGCGGGGCCGCTTCAGGTCATTGAGTGTCACCCCTCTTCCACACCACTTCATCATTTTATAAGGAGTATATTATTATTTTAATTTGCTATTCGACTTATTATAATTGCTATTGTTGTTAGTTTTAACGCAGTGCATAGACAATAAATAGATATAATAATGTACATGAAAAAAACAACCCAGATAGATTACAGAAAACTGTTACACTTTGTTAAAGAAGGACTCTTAGTCCACAACATTAGTAGTGGGAGTACTGAACCATCACCCCCCCCCCCCCCCCACCTTTTCCCATTTATAAAAGGGGGCGGGGCTCAGCGGCCCCGAGCTGCAACGTTCCGGCGCCTATTATGCAGAATGCGCCAAGAGGCACAGTACACTTGTTTGAAATCGCCGCCTGGGTTCCAGGACCCCATTGTGGGTAAACCAAGAATAGACCCACTTCCTCCCCTACAAGCATGTCGTAAGAATCGACTAAGTGGGTGTTTCATTCGAAGTCACAGTTCATCTGTCTGAGAAGAAAGGAACCAACAGTCTGCATATACATACATATATATATATATATGTCCGTAAAACGGATGTGCACGCAACACTCAGGTTCTGGAACAAATCTTAAGTCCAGAGGTGGATGAACAACCAGAACTTTCAGCCGGAGTCAGCTGTTGGTGAACGTGAAGAAGAAGAAGTCTTTAAAACAGAACAAAATCAGTGGAGAGTTAGGTACAGACGAGCAAGGGGTACCAGGCAACTCTCCGTGCGTTTTTTTTTTTTTAACGCCAAACACGTGTTTTTGTTCCCTTAACAAGCATGTCCTAAAAGGCATTGCATAAATCAGATGTGTTGTGTAAATAGCCACACATGCCGCAGTGTAGCTGCAAACCACAACATATCATATCGACCAATCTCTTTTTTTTTCTACAGGGCGTAGAAGAAGAATAATTAGCCTTTTGTATCTCAAATGTTGTTATTGCTCTTTCAGTACAATTAGATTATCATTGGAGGTCGTTCCAGTCAATGATTAATGGCATCTTCATCCCTACCTTACGCTGTCTGTGCCAAACATGGACAATGAACAAGGCACTAGAACAGAAAAATAACTACATGTGAAATGCGCTGTCTCAGTAAGGTCCCTACCAATAATAGACGAGACAGAGTTAAAAATACCAGCATTAAAGAGAAAGCTGGAATAAGACCATGTGTGGATTATACTGGCAGCTAAAGAATGAAATGGTTCGGCCATAGTGAGAATACAGCCGAACCAAAACCGCATATGATACTTTTTACAATCGACCAGCTATGAGGAAGCTGAGGGGAAGACCAAGAAAGATATGAATACACGTTGTCGCTGAAACCTGCAACAAAACGAGCAAATCTATCACCCGAGAAGGACAAGACAATAGAAATACACGACACTGGCTACAACCTCAGTGAGACAACAACAGAAAGAAAGAAGAAAGAAGGTTCAGGGAAACATTTCTTACTTTAAAGTTACAATCGCCATGGCTAGGATAGGTTAACTAATTTTACGGGACTGAAAGAGTCAAGCCGCTATATAATCACAAAGATCACAATAAACGCTTCGGTGTAGCTTTCACTAGAAAGTGCGTTTTATTTTGTTTTCACCAATTTTCGCGCCATGTGTGCTCGACTTGCCTATTGTGTCTTTATAAATTGCAGTTAATAACAACAGATGAATTTAGTTGTAAATCACAATATGTAATTTAGTTGCAACGAAATTATAAATGTAGCGCTCTTTAGACAGCAGGAAGTATTGTGAAAAGTAGTTCCATACTAAGTCAGACTTCAGGGAGTGTGGTACAGTTCAGTTATCAAATCTAGGGCGCATTTTTTTTTATAGTAGAATTAAGTCAGGGGAGAGCAGGGTGGGAGTGTTGTTGACCCACTGTCTCTGTAATCCCTAGTTCCGAGCCTTAAGCATGGACTATTTTTACCTTCAGGACTAAACCAGGTGTTCTAGGTATTGTTTCCCCATATACCGAGGGTTCATTTTGTTAGCTTCTATTCCCCAAGCGGTTACATTTTTTAATTTATATATATTTTTAAATATTCACGCACACAGATGTCTGAATTTAGAATCATACATACTACTCGTGCATTAATATTCACATATCCAGGGTGAATGGAGAGATAGCAGTAAAAGCACAGAAGAAAAATTCTGTCAGCTACCAGTTAGCCCCACCTCTAAGACAACAAAATATCTGCCCTCCAGCAAAACATCAAATGGTTAAAAGCATCTCCATCCCCACATTTTGCTAACTGTGCCAAAATGGACAATGAATATGAAACTAGAACAGAAAATAACTAACTCTGAAATACAGTTTCTGTAAGGTCACTAACAACACAAAAAGAGACAGGGTTACAAACATCAGCATTAGAGATAAAGTTGAAATAAGACCGCATTAGAATAACAGTTGACACGGTTCAACCATCTTTTGAGAATGCAACAGACCAAACTGTCTGTGAGACTTTATAAAGCAGTACATCTGTGGAAAAAGCGAATGGAAGACCAGGAAAGAGATGGATACGTTTTGTAGCTGAAATGCAAAAGGTTGAGCAAATCCATCATTCAAGCCCCTGAGAAGTTCAAAACAAATACATAAAACCACGACACTTGGCTACAGCCTGGTATCGATGAGACGCAAAAGAAGATGGTACACTTACTATTCATTGTAGTGTATACTACTGCTCATTGATTTTGATTAAGAAGATTAGACATAAATGAAATTTAAAAAGTCCAGAAGCAACTTTTCTCAGACCAGACACACGGACTCATACATGGACGCCTAGAGCGATGTGCTGCCATGTAGAAAACATGTACGGGTGGATGAAAAAAAAAAAGAGGGGGGGGGGGAGTTTGGGGGATAAATACCCTCACACAAATTTTTCGGTAAGCCTTACGAAAATCCTCCCAAAGAGAGTTGGCCTCGCCTATTTACACACTAGGTCACTTTCGATTCGTAGTGTCTGAGTCTCGTCAACTTCCCACAAGGTTATGGGGATGCTGCGCCATTACCGTTGAATCGCATGTTGCATATTTCAGCTCGTCAGCGCTTTTAACGCTCCACAAACATGCAGCACTTGCCATAACACAACTCCCCTACGAAAGTGCTGCAACCTATGTCAAATGGCATTCTTATTCTCGGAATGAAAAACGTAAATGGAAGACAACACAAAAATCAAACTATAGAGCGGGACACACCCGTAACGTTCAGCAAAGTTGACCAGCCGAACAAAGTATGAATAAAAAAGTGACCTGGTGCGTTAATGGGTTGGGCTAACTGTGTTTTGAGAGATTTTCGCTACATTCACAAATTTTTCTACAGGCGGGGGGGGGGGGGGTGGGGAGGGGGGGGGGGGTACTTATACAGAGAATATTGATAAATTACAGATGGTTTTGGTGGAGGAACTGACATTTAGCCATCTGCATTTTCTCATTCTCAATATTTTGTTAAACATCTATAACCCAGAACTCAGCCTTACCCACTCACAGTTTGGGCTCGCAAAAAATAGTGATTAAAAATTATAAGATTTTCAACTGGAAATTCATTTGACAAACACTTGTTAATATAAAATACCTTAAAAACAAAATTTTGTTCATATTGAAATGCCCTTAAGAGTACTTTACATCAGTGCAGCGTTAGTGGAATAGAAGTTTAAATATATTCTGGAGCATGACTATCGTCCAGAGATAGACGAATAACCCGAACTTCCCGGTGGAGTTTGCAGCCGTGGAACGTGAACAACACAAGAAGAGATACGCGGCATGTACTTGAGTCTGTTAGTCTCTATAACTGTGTGCCTGTATGTTGGTTTATCAATCAGTCAAGCAGTACATTTTTTATTTGATTACTGAAACTGCTACGTTACAACTACGTATATTCTCCTTACTCGTGTAGACGACAATACAATTCAGTGTACACTTCTTTACTGTAGAAATACCTGTTCGTGATTACTCGTTGTGTTTATGGGATTGCTGTAATTTTAATAAAAAGCTAGTATAGTGGAATTGCTATAATATATATAAAAACTTGTGTGATGGAACTGCTATTATACACACACACACACACACACACACACACACACATATATATATAAATAAAACTAGTGTGATGGAATTGCTATTTTATATGTATATATATATATATATATATATATATATATATATATATATATATAACTATAGTGTGGTGGAGTTGCTATAATATTATATATATATATATATATATATATATATATATATATATATATATATATATATATATATATATATATAATCATCTTAATTTACATTTATTTCGCCAAAACAGACAAGTAACAAGGTGCAGTGGCTCTTTTGTATGTTCATGTAATGTATTGACCTGATTTGCATATGTTTTAGAGCACTGTTCATTAATCACAGGGCCGCGGAAATGTCCAGTTGTGTCGCTAAAACGTTCTGTTCAATCATGTAGCAAGGTAACGTAAGTGATTTTTCTTTTCCAATCTGCATGTAGGATTAACACGTTAAGAACTTTTTGTTTGTGTGAAAAGACTTTCTCAGCCACGCCAATAAATGAAACCCAAACAGAGAAATCCAATTAATTTTGCTATAGCGCAAGGTGTATCAGAAACAACGCTCCAGCCACATAAATCAGATGTTTTAACTTCTTAGCAGCAATATTATTCATTTAAAAAAAAAAAAAAAACCAAAATGAAATTTAACTAGAGGAATTGATAAGTTGTTGAAAGAATATGTTATGAAAGAGAAAAATATATATCAGTATGCGTGTCTTATTAATAAGATGGAGTTTCACTGAATGGGTGAACAAACGAATGGCTCAGTAGTACTTAGAAGCTAAAAGAACCATAGGCTTACTGTGCCGCTAAAGAAACGCATACCTCCGTTTTACTGTGTAGCTGACAGAACTTACATTAGTAACTGAAAACTCGGACCGGTTTCTATTTTCTAAAGTGCAAAACACTATAGTCTGAAATTAGGTGAAGGTGTTAGCCTACTAGTGCATGTAACTTGTAGAATTTGTTTTTTATGTGGGTCGGTTCGCTTAGCATTACTAAGTGTAATATATCCTAAGCTATGTAGACTGATGATAGCTGATGATAGTAAATAACAGTGGTTACAATGCGTTTAAAAAGTCGTGACCTAAAACTAACAAATATCTCGAAAACTCCTGTACAGACAAATACGAATTTTTGCATGTGGCCTTAGATTTCCCTTGTCCTTAATGATTTTTTAATTTACAGTTACACGAGTAGGGCTGTACCGAATAGTGATTTACACTATTCGGCCGAATACGAATAGCGGGACTAACTATTCAGCCGGATACGAATACGAATAGTGTATATTGTATACAATATATCTATATTTAAAAAAAAAAAAAAAGAACACGCACACATTCATAATATCTAAAGAACTCTGAACTTTTACTTCACATAAAGTAGCATATAATAGTTATCTTCTTCTTTAGCATTCTGAGCCCTTGCGGTTTACTGCTGCAGATATCACTCGTCTCCATTCATTTCTCTGGCTGGCCTTCTCTTCACAATTTGTGATACCAGTTGTCTGCAGGTCTGGCTGGACATTATCTCTCGGTCTTCTTTTTTGTCTGTTTCGCAGTCTACGCCCATTCCTCTCTCAGGTGTGTACAGTTTTACTTCTCTGTCATCTGACATTTTTTCGTTCGTTTGATTTTCATATTATCGACTTAGATGTGGTCGGAGTTTATATTCTTTCCATGTCTAGTTAGTATACGTACAGAATAGTAAACATTTAAAAACATTTTTTTTGCATCTTTCAGTCAGTCTGTGGTAACTAATAACTAGGAATGAAAGAATCCTAAGTATTATAAGAAGTAACTAAACTTGGAAATTGTAATTGACAGCTTAGTTAATGCATGAAAGCTGCATTAACTTTCAACAAAACCAATCGTTCCATGTTGTCAGCAGTATGCAAAAGCGGGTGTAAAGTAACTACTATTCGTATTCGGCCCGAACGCAACTATTCGGCCGAATACCGAATAGTCAATAGGTCCACTATTCGGCCCCGAAGCGAATATGAAGCGAATATTCGGTACAGCCCTATACACGAGAGCTGCTTATTTCTGAATGCAGTGATCATTGTTTGACTAATACTTTGTGTACCCTACAAATAAAATGAATCAACAGTAATTGAGAAAAGCCTGGAGATTGTTTCAAAATCAATTAACGTGGGCAGATTTTTTTTTGATAGCATGTCCTGCATGCAATTAAATATGGGAGGCTAATGCCTGAGATGATCAGTTGAGAGTTAAACGACTTTGAAACACGTGCAATCTGATGTTTCAAAAACTCTAAGTTACTCGCGCAGTCGATAGGAGGCTCGCTTTCAAATCCAGCTGCGACTCGCTGCAGCCCACGGCCGGTGTTCGAAACCGGGCGGTCCCCCGGGGTTCACCCAGCCTCTAGGAAATGGGTACTAAGAGTTAACATTCCTGGGAAATTTGAGGAACGTCGCTGTAGCTACGGAGTTGCGTGCGGACGGCGACACAGACGGACAGTTTCTTATCTGCTGTCTGTACTGGTGGCAGGGCACTTATGGTTTATAACCGTGTACAATGACGCTGGTTCACATCTCCCGACTTTACCTTTATGCTGATTTATAGCTTTGAATCGGTGCCTGTTTTTCATGTTCCGCGAATGAGGAAAACTGTAAACCAGATGTTTGTTTAAATTTAAAATACAATTCCTACAAGGACATGATTATTACAGGCCACAAGCCAAATTTTAATAATTTACACCAAAAGGTTTTTACTAAGTTACAGAAGTTTGGCACTGCTTGTGGAATGGACTGTGGACGACTTTCCTAAATAGAGTTTTGGGAAAGTACAGACTTAATTCTACACTTGAATGAGATGATTATACGTTAAGAATCCTGCACCTGTAATGTCTTTGTTTTCTGTTTAGCTTTCACCGGCTGTAGATTTCAGTGGAATGTTTTATTTATTCCAGCACCTCTGAACTTTAGTCTTGTTCCAGAACTTTGCTTCCCTATCCGTTTTATAGATCTGGCTTATTTCTAATGACGGGGGGATTGGAGGGGGGGGGGGGAAACTAAGTGGTATGGTATCCGCTTCGAGTACTAGAGGTTCTGGGTTCAATCCCCGGTAAGGGCTGGGATTTTTTCACGTGTACTTGGACTTCTACTAATTCTATCTGGTCTCTGGGTAGTGAGATCGGACGCCCGTGTCCACTTTTGCGCACGTAAAAAAATCCTTTGACAAAATAGTAGCCTAACGGCGCTGTCCGAGAAAATTTTGGAGTTGAAAATCTACTTAAAGTATTTCAGTATCGTCGCCGGTGCTACAGAGCCTGCTAAGCTCCTTCGGACTCAGCCTTGAGTTAGAAGAAGATAGAAGCACTTATGGGTTTCTACTTCCCGTGTGCCGTGATGTTGATCGAACCTCAAATCTCTGTAATGTCGGTTTCCTGTCTGTCATGCAAATGCACTCCGACTTATAAGGGAAAACCCATAATTAGTCATTCTTTACGACATGCTTGTTAAGAGGCAATACCGCCTCCCTCACCCCCTTCCCTCACTCAACGGAGCCCCTAAACCCACACGAAGTACTTTGAAAGAAAACAACTTGATATAAATGGCAAAATGGCAATTTGAATGCAACTAACTGTTCTTTTCAATATCTTTTTTTGTCTAAAATAAACATTTAAATCCATTAAGATCTCAACCACGTCCACCCCTTTTTGCTTTCCTTTTCTTCGAAACTACTGCCAGATTGTGACAATAGTCTTGATATTGTTATTGATATCTAAGTGACAAACCTATTGACGACAATTCAGTTTAGGATATCAAAATTGAACAAAATATTTTAGTCGGATCAACAGGAAAGAACAAACATCAATTTTTAGACTTCGGACTGGACACTGTGGTCTTCGAGCACACCTGTACAGAATAGGCATAAAGGTATCTGCTGCCTGTGATTGTGGAGCAGAAAGACAGACCCTGAGCACATACTGCAGTACTGCCCTTACCTCTCCCAGCAAAGACTGTGGATCTGGTCCAGGAGATCCACATTGCGAGAGACTCTATGGGGGACCGGTGGCGACCTTAAACGCACAATCCTATTTTTGACCCAGACGGGACTCAATGTGTAGCATGACGATGTCGAACGCAGAAGAAGGATAAATTTTTCGATCAGATGTTTTCGGGATTTTCGGTTGTTGTGAAATCTGACATGTCATAAACAAATGACCATAACATCCAAAGTATTAAAGGTAATTGTACCAAATAAAGCCTAGCTGAAACAGAATTGAACAGACAAGGCATTATAATTCTTAGAATTGGATAGCAATGTAGCTGAACAAGTAAAAAAAGTTAGGTAAGCACGTGTAACAGGCTGGAAACATACGGTTCAGCAGCCTGAAGATCTTGAATTTATTCTGGTTTGAAAATAGCCAACAGGCAAAATGAGAAACATTACCATTTATTAGTGTTAGACGATAACACGGGAAAAATCTGGCCACTGGGGTATTTAAACAGCCGACTGACAATTATTTGGCGTTATTTATAGCTATTATTCAGTTTCGTCCTTTTAAGGACGAAATTTTTTGTTATTTGAAGCCCCACCCTGGCTTTTGCCAGAGGCCGCAATATAGGCAGGTCATTATTATGGCCAAATGTCTGAACGCGGTTTCTGGGACCTCTCCACGGTGATCCTCATCCGCATGGTGGCACTTTGTGTCATCGGGTGTTTATCGCTTGTGTGATGTCCTGGTGGGGTAGAAAGTCACTCACTCACTCATTAATGATTGTTTTTTTATTTCAAGGGACATCACAACATTCTTGCCCATCTGGTTAATAGACAGAGTTATTACCCTTCCAGTTTTGCAAATGATTGACTATTTGTTGTGATTAGTGATTAGAAAGGATTATCATCACATCACTCTTGACAGATCCATAGGTGCTCTGATCTCCTCCTTAAAAGCTCCCCAAGTGTAAAATGACTGATGACGCCTGTTCTGTGTTGGCTATGTCCCCTCAGTGAAATATTCATTTCTTGCAGCTCCAGGCTGCACACCCATGTCCACCAGTTTAGAAAGGGATATGGAGTCACGTCCTTTGGCGTGCTCATCGGGTCGATAAGTTCAGCGCATGGCATTGATAACATCACTTATGTCCAGTACTGGGCTAGCCATAGCAACCGCAGTGTCAGCAAGATAGTCTGCAGGCTCGTTCACTTGAACACCCGCATGACCTGACACAAAAATGAAGGTTAGGGCAGATATTCGTGAAGTGCTTAGTATTTCAACCCATTCTTGCCCGATAAATACAGATTAAATTGTTTAAAGCATATTCATCGAGTCACTAAGAATGCATTCGTGTGAAAACTTTTGAGTACCAAGCCGTGCTAAAGCCCTTGTTACAACCATAGTTTCCATTGTAAGGCTACTAGTTGAAACAGCAAAGACGCTATTCACCTCCTTGATGGTTTTCCCCCTTGAGCTTACTGTGAAGGCCCATCCACTTCGCTTGCCCCTAATTACTGACCCATCTGTGTAAACTATAGCATCACCTTCATCCGTGTTTTTCGTCAATCAGTGTTCTGACTAAAGTGTCAACAATGCCAGGAATCTGCTCTCTACAGCTTCCATCAAGTGTGATACGGACTGTAATATTAATTTTTGGAGATGGAGGCATAATTATCCATTGATTTCCAAAATAATGTCAATAAGGCGGCAAACATGTTCTATGGCATCCTCAGCTCGACCCACCCAGGATTTGCCTCGTTTGAGTCTACTCTTTTTTTTTGCTTGAATAATTCAACATAATGTGAGTGTCGGTGGTCTGATTTCACTTTGAGGAAAGCAACAGCCCTGGATATCTTGATTCTGTTTTCTATTTTGGGCAAATCCAAGAGGTATTGCATGGATTTACAGGAGATGTCTCTAGTGCATCCAAGAATAATACGCGTTGCCTCGTTTTAAATTTTTTCTCCAGTCTGTTCATCTGTCTGGTGCTGAATTTCATTATGGCCAAGGCATATTCAGTAGTGGAGAGAACTAATGCACAATACAACATTACAATTAGCCGTTGCTCAAAGTTTGCAGCTACCATAACTTTCATTGCGGAGAGACCTTTCTTAACTTTGGTTATAATGTTGTCTAAGTGTTTTTAAATGCATCCGTCAAATGTTATACCCAGGTATTTCGTGGAATAAGATCTCTCCACATCAGCGCCAGCGGCGTCCGTGGCTAAGGCGTTGCGAGTTTGACTTGTAATCCAACTTACTGCGATCGAAACCTGCGTGGGCTGCGTGGATTTTTATCGTGGTATGGGACGTCGCAGGTCGACCCAGCCTCAAATGGGTACCAGGATGGGCTGTCCTGGGAAAGTAAAGACGGCTGCCGTAATGCTGACCACATTACCCACCGAGTGCCGATTGGTCTATAAAAATATGGGTGCTCTTCCCATATGCCCGATGCGCCTAAGGGCGTGTAAAGGGATCTTTACTTTTTTTTCTTACGTCAGCGCCACAGAGTTTTACTATCGGCATTGGTGTTTTAGAAAGGTGATTATTTAATGAGAACCAGGTGACTGTCGCTTTTGATGGATTATTTGTTGTCCTTTAGGTGTTGCACCAGGATGATATGCGATCTAATTCCTCGGTACACGAGGATGTCATTCGCATATGATAGAGTTCTTCCTCTGCCACTCAGCTGTTCTCCTGTGATCTTGACTGTGTATATGTTGAAAGATAGGAGGCAAAGGAGAATACTGTGGCAAACCAGGGTGTATTATCGGCTCAGAAGACCAACTACCACATCATTTGTTAATTGTGGTTTATTAAACTACCATAAGTCCTGTATTTACCATTTGTGCGGTGTAGACGGGTAGCTGGGTAGGACTGTAATAATATATCTTATTGACTGAGTATTCACCAAAGACTGTGCAGATTCAGATTTTATCTTTGTTCCCGACAGAAAAAAATGCACAAAATTTTGCATAGGATTCAAAACTAGATCTCCCAAGTGTTTTTATCCACTCGACGAAAATAAATATTATAATATGTAGATTGTGCAAAATTTCGTAAACACACATTGGGAAGAAAATGTTAATCACAGACTCATAAAGACGTAATTATAACTGGAAATACATTTATAGGCACCCGAGCCTAGGGGCTCATTTTTCTCAAGTCTCCACCCCCATCCCCATTAAATATTCCCCACTTCCCGCAATAATCGTGTAAGAGTAATGAGATCCCATTTAACCATGCAAAACAATTTTTCTTTACAATATTTGTTTTGCATTTTATATTTTTTCAAGTATATTATTGTTCCAGTCCTTGTTTTCTCCCACACAGACCACACCTATGTGTTATGACTCATAACTTATGTGTTCCAGCCCTAGTCTCACCACTTCGACCACACCTATGTGTTCCAGCCCTAGTCTAACCACATAGACCACACCTATGTGTTCCAGCCCTAGTCTAACCACATAGACCACACCTATGTGTTCTAGCTTTCTCACTACTTAGACCACACCTATGTATTCCAGACCTAGTCTCACAACATAGACCATACCTATGTGTTCCAGCCCTAGTCTAACCACATGGACCACACCTATGTGTTCCAGCCCTAGTCTAACCACATAGACCACACCTATGTGTTCCAGCCCTAGTCTAACCACATAGACCACACCTATATGTTCCAGCACTAGTCTCCCCACAAAGACCACACCTATATGTTCCAGCACTAGTCCCTTCACATAGACCACACCTATATTTTCTAGCACCAGTGTCCCCACATAGACCTCACCTATGTGTTTTAGACTTAGTCTCACAACATAGACCACACCTATGTGTTCCAGTCCTAGTCTAACCACACAGACCACACCTATATGTTGCAGCCCTAGTCTCACTACATAGACCACTCTTTTGTATTTAGTCCTAGTCTCATCACACATAACTGTTCCAGTCCTTGTTTTCTGCTATTCTTCCATAGACCATAGACTCTAGCCTTCTTATCCACCTCCTATAGATCACACATAGTCTGTGGATTCCAATCACACACTGTTACCCCGCAATACATCACACATACAGATTCCGGCTCCCAACTGAATCACAGATCACATATATATGTGTTCTAGCCCTTGTCACCTCCCGTAAACCACACATCATCTTTAGTCTTCTTCAATAGATTACAAATATAGATTCCAGTACTCGACCCCCCCCCCCTCCTACCCCCAGTTGGGTGGCAAGGTCAGGTGGTACCCGGTGCGAAGCTTTCCTATCACCACACCCCTTCCCCCCTCCCCCCCCCCCCCCCCCCACAATATTTTGTCCCACCTTCCGCATTCAATTTTAAAAACCATTAACACCAAATGTAGCCAGAAAATGATATGTGCAATCTGTTGTTTGTGACTTCCTTGTTTAGACTGACATAATATGTGCAGAGCTGAGCGCATAAAAAGGATGTGTAACATCTTTCCCGCTTGGAGTAATAAAGTCTGATCGATATTGCAAGCAGACAAAAGATACATAAATACACCTACAGGTATTCACAATTACAAGATAACACATACACACACACACACACACACACACACACACACACACACATATATATATATATATATATATAAACACACACGCACAAACACACTGATAAATAATTAAAATCACTTACACATATGAACATACTGAATTTATTTCATTTCATGCACACACACTCAAACCTTTACATTCTTTGGCCTTTCTCTCCCCCTCACTCAATTGTTGGATACTCAATGAACTTCTAGTTGGTGGTAGCCACAGGGCTTCAGCTATTATATATATATATATATATAATATGCGGAGAGAGAGAAAGAAAGAGAGAGGAGAGAGAGAGAGAGAGAGAGAGAGAGAGAGAGAGAGAGAGAGAGAGAGAGAGAGGTAACAATTATCATCTGACGTTTTAATATGTGAAAAGGAAAAACCGATCAAGCAAAGCACTTCATTTTTTAACGTACACGATCATAGGAGGTAGCGGGTGTAGGTGATAACTATTCAGTTATGTATAACAGCAACCGCTGAACTACACTAGTTCCAACTATTGTGCGTACGCAGCACACTGTCGCCATTGTTGGCCGAACCTGGCAACCGACAAGCAAGAGTGATCACGCCTGATACGCCTGGTAACCAAGGACGCTATGATTGTAGCTATGTGACTGTATGTGGAACAACAACAGTGCGATTTCTTGGCCGGATTACAAAGGGTACAAGGATAATTTTTTTTTGTGTGGGTCGTAGTTATGTATCGAAAGTTTGAGAAGTGACACAAATCGAACGGGAATAGGCAAAAGATAAGGTGTGTGCGGCGATAGGACAACTTAATTTGTTTTGATGCTAGAACAATTCAAGTGCTGTAAGATAAACACTATTCGGATAGACCGTGTTAACATTATAGATATATGTGGAACTGTGTTAAAAAGACGCGCATATTTGTTATCGATTTTTCTATGAGCTAAACAAAATTGACCTGGCTCAGAAAACGACTTTTTAGTTTCATGTTTGATTGTCAGGTGATTGGGACCTGGTAAAGAACCTTCTAGGAGAAACTGTGGTGTACTGTAAAGGTAGGCGATACGAAAAGAACCAGAGTTATTTAGGGCAGTATTAATTAATTCTTTTGTTACCACGGCTTAGTTAACGTTCTTTCGTTCTGTAGTTAGTTCGTTAGTTAGTTAGTTCATTCGTTCGTACATTTATTGCAACAAGGGACAATGTCAACAACTGGTTAGTCATTGCTTTAAAAATTTGTTTTTGAGATTATTATGTCATTGTTACTGGGTCGGTAGAGAACATCTCTTCAAAAGCCTCAATAGAACATGGTTTGAAACTAATTTATGAATGGGTAGACTTTGGAGTCGAGGTATTTGGGGTCTGGCTTGAGGGCCTTTGGTATTTAAAAAAAAAGAAAAGGGGGGGGGGGGGAGTGCACCTATGGAAATATGCAGACAAGACGATTTGTGTCCAATATTTGTCATTATTATTACGCACTTAAATAAGCCCTAGGCATAATGACAGCTCCTCCCAGCTTTAACTATATGTGAGAAAACGAAGCCCCCTCCCCCCCCATCCAGGAGCACCCTAATGTTTTCTCTGCGTCGGAGCTCCGCGTCTTCACAAACAACCCTATACTACCAGATCGAAGTTTATTAACAAGAAATCCCCGTGTGGATTCCGAGGCCCAAT